>PVJL010002836.1:0-178761 GCA_004026885.1 Lyroderma lyra | reverse complement strand
ATTTTTTAATCTCATCTTTTATTTGTTCTTTTATCCAGTCCTTTTTTAATAAGCTGTTGTTTAATCTCCATGTATATGTGGTTTTATCTGCTTTCCTTTTACAGTTGATCTCCAATTTCAAAGCTTTGTGGTCTGAGAATACACTTGGTATGATTTCGATCTTCTTGAATTTGCTGAGGCTACTTTTGTGTCCCAGCATGTGGTCTATTCTTGAGAATGTTCCATGAGCACTAGAAAAGAAGGTATAGTCTCTTTTTGCTGGATGAAGTGTCCTGTAAATGTCAATTATGTCCAATTGCTGTAATGTGTCATTTAGAGCTGTTATTTCCTTATTTATTTTCTGTTTGGATGATCTGTCCATGGCTATTAGCGGGGTGTTTAAGTCTCCCACTATGATTGTGTATTCATCAGTTTCTCCTTTCAAGTCTGTTAGTAGTTTCTTTGTGTATTTTGGTGCATCCTGGTTGGGAGCATATATGTCGATTAGTGTCAACTCTTCTTGTTGTTGCATTGTGCCTTTTATCATTATGTAATGACCATCTTTGTCTTTTACTGTCTTTTTTAACTTGAAGTTTATTTCATCAGATATCAGTATGGCCACTCCTGCTTTTCTCTGGTTACCATTTGCTTGGAGTATTGTATCCCATCCTTTTACTCTGAGTCTGTGTTTGTCCTTACAGCTGAGGTGTGTTTCTTAGAGACAACATATGGATGCGTTCTGTTTTTTAATCCAGTCTGCTACTCTGTGTCTTTTTATTGGTGAGTTCAGTCCATTAACATTTAGAATGATGATCGATATGTGAGGATTTCCTGTGGCCATTACTTATTTCTTTGTTTTTGTTTGTTTGTTTGTTTGTTTATTTTTGTTTCTTTCTTGTTGCCCCAACTTTGTTCCATTTTTTCCCGATGTTTTATTTCAGGCTGAAGAGCCTCCTTCAGTATTTCTTGGAGTGCTGGCCTCGTGCTGGCAAATTCCCTCAGCTTCTGTGTGTCTGAGAAGGTCTTTATTCCACCTTCATATCTGAAAGATAATTTTGCTGGATAATTTATTTTTGGCTGGAAATTTCTCTCTTTTAAATTTTTGAATATTGGATTCCACTCTCTCCTGGCTTGTAGAGTTTCTGCTGAGAAATCTGATGCCAGCCTGATGGGTTTTCCTCTAATGGTTATAGTTCTTTTTTCCCTGGCTGCCTTGAGAATTGTCTCTTTGTCTTTAGTTTTGGACATCTTTAGTACCATGTGTCTTGGAGAAGATCTGTTGGCATCCAGGTATCTGGGGGACCTGTTTTCTTCCTGAACTTGGGGTTCCAGATCTTTCCATAGGTTTGGAAAGTTCTCATCTACGATTTGTTTGAGTATGCTCTCTGTAGATTGCTCCCCGCCCCCTTCTATTCCTATTATCCTGATGTTGTTTTGTCTCATGGAGTCGGATATTTCTTGCAGAGTTCTTTCAATCCTTTTGGTTCTATATTCCCTCTCTTCCTCTTTCTGAGCTGTTTCCATGTTCTCATCTTCAATATCACTAATTCTTTCCTCCATCTGGTTGGTCCTGTTTCCTATGGCAGTTATTTCATTTCTCACTTCTTTTATGGTATTATTTATTTCTCGTATTTCCGTCTCAATCTTTCTTATGTTTTGAATTTCTTTGTTAAATTGTTCTTTTTGTTCACAGAGTTTCTTTTTTATGTCGTTTATATCCTTTTTTATATTATTTATCTCAGCTATGGTGTTCTGCCAATAGGTTTTCATTTCTCTCACAGCCTTTAGAATGGCTGCTTTAAATTCTCTGTCACTTAAATCCGACACTTCCAGTTCTGACAAGGTGTCTTCTGGGTAAATTTCATGTTCTTTCTGAGGAGTTTTAGTTTTTAAGGAATTCATCCTGTCCCCTGGGTTCTTCCTCTTTGACATGAGGGCTTTATGTTCAGTGTCCAGATTATTGCTTTTGTGGTGTCTTGCTGTAGGGCAGACACTAGGTGGCACTGGGGGTCAAGTTTTGGGGGAGAGGGGGTTGTTTGTTTCTTGTTTCTGATCTCCTACTGTGTTTGGAGGCTATGCGCATATATCCTGGGGAGAGGCCAACAAAAGGTGTTCCAAAGGCGGTTCTGCCTTCTGCCCTTTGCTGGGGAAGCTGGTCAGAGGCTTGTTTGTGCTGGGTCGGGTGAATGCTATCAAATCCGTCTTTCTTCCTAGCCCTGACTCAGCATCTGGCAGTCTACGGGCTCACACTGCTTTCAGAACCCTGGGGTGCACGAGGAAGTGCATGCCCCATAAGTCCAAAGCTGTGGGCCTGGCCTGAGACAGCAGGGTCGCCTTTGCAGTGAGCTGGGAACAGGTACTGTAGCCCTGTGTAGGTCTCCAGGGGGCCTAGAGCTGGGGTGTCATCTTTGCAGTTCAGAGTCCTCGCTCAGCCCTTCTACCACTCAAAAGTTCCAGAGGCTGACTCCCAAATTCCGTCCCCATCTCCCCGGTCGCTCCCCTCCCCCAAACTGCGCCGCTTTGAATAGTCAGCAGGGATCGTGTCCTGTTATGGTCTGTCTCTGCTCCCTTCCCTCTCCCCGACTCGCCCCCTTCTCGCCAACCTTCAGGTGTTTACTTGCGATTTGTGGATTTCTCAACAGCCGTTTTGTCACTCAGGGTCCTCTTTCTTGGCTCCTGGACGGTCGTTCAATTGTGTTTTCTGGGAGAGGCTTTAAGGACCTCTTCTCCAGTCGCCTTCTTAAAGTTTATTTTATTGCTCTTTTTTAAATTAAATGTATTGGGGTGACATTGGTTAGTAAAATTATGTAGGTTTTATGTGCACAGTTCTACAATACATCATCTGTGTGTTGCATTTTGTGTTTACTATCTAGAATCAGTTTTCCTCCCATCACCATATATTATTTTCTCTCAGGACAAAATGGTCTATTTGTATCTATCTACTAAGGTTGCCTATGTAGTTGAAACATTTTGAAGGGCACAAATGTCTTTTCCCTAAATAAACCACTAGATGGTAGTATAAACTCTTCTGAGGGTGGATTATTCAACTGAGCCAAAGTGAGTCGGATTTGTGTTTTTGCACCCTTATTTTATAATGCTTTATAAATTGGTATTTCTCTGTGGATAAACTGAGCTTTATACTCATCCTGAAGAAACAATTTTATATGACTTTACAAGCAGGATACATTTTGTTATTTGGTATTTCTTTTCTCATCCGTGTGGAAGAGAGATTTAGAAAAACAAAATACATACATATGTGTGTCTAGTAGCCCCAAAAGGGCCCATTTGTTTTGTATTCAATATATTTTGCTTTCCATATTCTTATTTTATAGGACTTGTAATAATCATTTTCAGTTATTTTTATCAATCCAGGTTGAAAACTAAAACTAACTTTCTTTTAGTGTAGAAAGTCTATATGGACCCTTTTGGGTTTGAAGTAAGTGAACCCCAAACAAGTTTATATTTATTTATCCTCCTCTAGGAAAGAGTCAATACTCTGCTGTATAAGATCTCTTTTCCTTAGCTGCAGCAAGGTTGGCAGAGTGATCTATGCATGTATTAGAAATTTCTGAGGGAGGTGAGCATGAAGACATTGCTGTTTGTTGGGGTTTGGGGTCTAACAGGCTGAACAGCTAAGCCTTTCCCGAACTACACCTTCCTCACAACTTAGGTTGGAAGAAAAAGAGGAAATAAGATGGCTATCCCTGAGACTGATTTTATTTCTATTCCTCTTTCCCTCCTTTTTCTCCAATTCTTAAAAAAAAAAAATCTCTTAAGGATTTAGGAAAAAGAGTAAAGGGTAAGAAGTGTATGTAATGGTTAATTTTATGTCAGTTTGGCTGGGCCATGGTGCCTGATATGTGGTCAAACATTATTCTGGACATTTTTATGAGGGTTTCTTTGGATGAGATTAACATTTAAGTTGGAGGACTTTGAGTAAAGCACGTTGCCTTCCATAATGTGGGTGGGGAGGCCTCATCTAGTCACACCAAAGCCTTAATAGAACAAAGACTCCCTCCTTCACTTTGCCCCAATTAAGAAGGAATTCTGCCAGCGGACTTCCTTTGATTTCAAACTGTGGTTCTTCCCTGAATCTCCAGCATGCTGGCCTATCCATCATATTTTAGATTTGCCAAGCTTCCACAGCCACATGAGCCAAATGCCAACACTTAAATCTCTCTCTCTCTCTCTGTATACATATGTACATATGTATACATACATGTATATATGCACACATTCATCCTCCTAATGGTTCTGTTTCTCTGAAGAACTCTGACTAATAAAAGAAGTAAAGGGATAGGTTAAATAGATAGCAGAGTTCAGAATAGTTAACCCAGCTTAAAAATTAAACTCAAAGCAAATGGAAAGACAATTTATGCTATTCTTTCCTGTATTTCACTCCCACAACTTCCTCTTCTCTAAAACCTTGACAAATGCAGGAACTAATTCTATTTTCTGCACCATTGTAGTTAGTGCTTACAACAACTTTTGCCACTTTCTAGGCTCTTGGTAAGTATCTGTTGGTTGAATGAATGAATGGTTAGGAGTTTTAATTGTATAATATGGGGAAAGACTGAATGCTCAATGTCACAGTAGCATGAAAATATATGACAAGTTTGGGGAATGATGAATAGTACAGGTTGAAGGTATTTTGGGAGAGGATGACTGAAAATAAATCTGGAAGGGTAGCATGCTGAGGATTGGTATTTTATCCTTGTTAGCAGCAGAGAACCATCAGACAATTTTAAGGAAGATTATATCCATGTTTTCCCTTCAGAATGATTCCCAAGATTTTCTGGAGTTTTAGCAAAGCTCAGAGATCTTTATTTTTATTGTGGTTTGGATTGTCTTAAAATCCAAATGTTTTCTTGCCTCTGCCTATTTTAAGTCTCACTAACTAACTTTTTGGTCCACTGACCCAAATTGATAAAAAGAATGTGGGTCTTGGATCAATGTTGAAGCCTTACAACCTTGAGCAACTGCTTTATTTCTCAGCAGCAGAGTTTCTTTAACTTTAAATATTGGCATAACCCAATTTTAAAATGTTGTTGAAAGCATTCCTTTTAACATCAGGAACAAAAGAAGAGAGTCTATATCATCTGCTTTCTTTCAGCATTGTACTGAAGGTCCTAGCCAGTGTGATATGATAAGAAAAAAATGTGTAAAGATTAGAAAATCAGTCAACAGACAAATTATTAGAATTAATAAGAAAGTTTAGCAAGCCTATTGAGCACAATATAAATATATTAAAAAGTCATTACATTCTATACAATGTCGTCAGAAAGTATAATTTAATAAAATTTGTAATAGCATTAAGAAACATTAAGTTCTATGGAGAAACCTAATAAGAAGTGTCCAAGTATTTTATAGCAGCAATTACAAAACTTCATTGAAAGACATTAGAAAAGACCTAAATAGAAAAATATAACACATTCATGGATTAAAAGACACATTATTGTAAAGATTTCACTTATCCCAAGTGATCTACAGATGTACAATTCCATTCAAAATCCCTAGTGAGCCAATTCTAAAATTCATATGGAATGCAAAGGACTAAGAATAGATAAGTTAATCCTGAGGAAGTATAAGATTAGGGGATTTGCTTTATCAGAATACTAGATATAAAAATTTTAAAACTGTTCAAAGATAGACAAAAATGGAACTGAATAGGGAGATAAGAAATAGATCTATATATGGTATATTGAAATGTAAAGCAAATCAGTGGAGGGAAGAATGAATGTTTGAATAAATGATGCTGGGAAAATTAATTATCCAGATGCATTAAAATTTAAACATGAAAAGCAAAATTATGAAATAGTTGCAAGCAATATAGAAAAACACCTTAATGACTTCCAAGTAGGGAAAGATTACTTAAATAATATATAAAAACAATAAACAATAAAGAAAAAGATTTATAAATTCAGCTACATTAAAATTTCTTTTTACTAGTAGATAGTATAAAGACTGAAAATACAAGGCACATATTGGGAGAAGACATTTGCAACTGATAAAACTGACAAAAGGTTAAAATACAGAATATATATATGTGTGTGTGTGTGTGTGTGTGTAAACTTCAAACATCAGTTGGAAAAAAACAAATAGAAAAATACCATGTCACACCATTTGTCCTGGGAGACATGTGAAGGAAGTATAGGAATGTTCATACCAGTGCAGTTTGTAATAGTAAAAACCACAACACACTCAAATATCAATTGACAACTATAATCCTTATTGTTCATGAACAAGGAACAAGGATGGTATGAGTATTCCAAGTGCTGTATAGTTCATGAACGTTGTCTGCCATACCAACTAATAAGGAAGTTTCAAAATAACTCAAATTAGTTCTTAAACCCAAGAAATATCAACATGGTCCATTATGTTCTTTCTTTTTTTCTTTCACTTTAAAAATAATTTACAAGTTTAGAGATAACGAGTATGGCGTCGACAGTTGGCTAAAGAGAGGAATTGAACTTCTGTATTCTGGAAAGATTAGAGTAGGTGTATACAAGAAAATACTTTAAAAACAATTTCGAGACCAACTTTGAAATCAATTTGACAGTCTCTAACTCGCACACCTAATTTGTCTCAATTACGTAATCTGACTTACACCCTAATAAAATGAGACCGCAAGGGCCATACTGAGGGTGTGGTCGGTTGTTTTTGCAATAGTAACAGGCTAAATGCCTGAGAAGACTGCCTTTTCCTTATAGTGAAGCCTACTGGAATATCTAATGAATACAACAGCTGCAGTAGGAGTTGTCAGTCCCCACCCATCAAATCATAATGGTTTTCTAGTGAAGGCAGCAGTGCCAGGGCAAATATTTTCTCACTGTATCTCATAATTATGAGCAGATTTACCATAATTAACCTTAAGAAAGCCTAATTATACCAGCACATTGGAATATTTGAATCTTACCTGTCTTTCCTCCTTCATCACTCAGGTAGGATCTACTTTTCTGTTTTTTTAGTTTTTTTTGTTTTTTCCAAGAGAAAGAAAAGAAACCCTTTGGGAAAAAAGGAGGTGTCGGGTGGGGATGGGAGTTGTATTTCACATTCTAGGGAAAGAAAATACTGCTAATATTTTCAGTTGTCAGGTTAAATAATAGCAATAACCCCAAGAAAACAGTGAAAGGTTGAAGGGGTCAGACACTTGGCTTCACGTTGTGGCTCACTTATTAACTAGGATCTGACACAATACAGCTTTGATAAAGTGGCTTAATCTTTCTAAGCCTCACTTTCTTCATTTACAAACTAGGCAGAGTAATAGAATCACCTTGTTATGAGAATATGATAATGCATATAAAGCGTATAGCCTAGCACATGGTGGGTGCACAGTAAACCTTAGGTTGGGGGTCCCTGGGTCCTAAGTTCAGTGATCCATTTCATTTGTCAAAGGTTGCCTTGAAAGTGTGTAGTTTTTTAAAACACAGTTTAAAAAAACAGCTTCCATACTGCCATGTTTATGCTAACATTCAAACTGCAGTTTCATGGTGACCAGTCCAAAAGGTACAATGTTGAAAATTGTTACAATAGTTTCTCACTGAAAATGAGATTAGGTAGCAACAAAGATAATTAGGGTGTAGATTCTGCCTCTGCAAATAATGCCTCTGAGCTCCAGAGTACCGTATACAGGGACTTGTTTGATATCTGCACGAGGATAGGCAGCTGCCTGTGCATGTGGCGGGGATCTAAAACTCACTTATCTCAAAGGTAACACTTTCTTATCCACCTATCCATCTGTCTCTTTCCATATTTCCACATCTCAGTAGACAGTGTCTTTGTGCATCCAGTTGCTCAAACCAGAAATGAGTCATTCCCAAATCCCTGCCTCTGTCACTTCTTAATTCAGTTTATTTCCAAGTGCTATTTAAATCTCCTTCAAGTATATCTTTAATCTGTCTACTCACCCCTATCTCTACTACTATGTCTATAATCCAAGTCATCATTTTTTTTAAAACCTGGATTACTATAAAGTTCTTCAACTAGTCTCTCCATTTTTATACTTTTATTTCCCTTTCAATCCTTTGGATTTGTCATCTTCCTGCTCCAAAGCTTTGGTGGATTCTCTTTGCACAGAGGATAAATCCAAAATCTTTAATATGACTTATAAAGCCCTAAATGATATGTCCTGTGCCTAGCTTTTCAGCTTTATCTATTACTATTGCCTCCCTTGCTCACTCCATTAGATTAATATGAGAACTCAATTTTTCCAGTTGCAAGAATTTAGCATGAGTAATGCTCTATGCTTGAACAGACTTTACCCAGATCTCAAGCAGTAATGAAGTAATTAATACCTGTTTAAGAGTAGAATGACATGGCACCAAGAATGTTGAGGTTTGGCATAGTCTCTAAAAGATGTGTTCTGACAAAATTTGTTGTGATCCTGGGATGAATCTGTGAATAAGAACAGAATGAAGTTTAACGTGTCCTAGTTATAGATTACTGTGTGTTCCAGCAGAAATATTAGAAAAACAAACAAACAAAACCCAGTAGAACACAGGCTCTTGCGATACCTGCACCCTTGTGTAGTAAATCATAGGTAGATAAATCATGCATACATACAACACTGGGAAGAATACAATAAACTTTTTCATCACAATTAACTAGAGTCATCTATAAAGGCTTGAAAAGATAATGGAAACAGCTCAATTTTGAAGGAAGCATGGTAAGAACATGGATGGAAAAGAAGCAAGAGGGTATTTCATGTATGTGAAGAAAATAGACTGGTAGAAATGAATATTCCAAGTAGAGGAACAGGGAGGAAGCTACAGGAGAGGGGCATGGTGATATAAAGACAGAAAAATAAAATAGGAGTTTCAGAGGAAGAGACCTGTGCCCCAGGCACATCTTTACTTCAAGCTAGCTGAATACCTTTAAGCAAGAATCTTAGCTTCTTTGGCTTGTTTCCTCATGTTTAATAATAATGATAAAAGTAATAGCTAACATTCACTGAGTTCGTAATATATTTAGGCATAATGCTAAGCATTACTTCATTTAATTAGTGCAAATATATTGCTACTTATAATATTTCCATATTGGAGATGAAGAAAGTGAAACTTTGAGAAGTTAACTTGCTCTAGCTCATATAATTAGGGAAATAGTAGAAGTAGGTTGTGAACCCATGTATTCAGATGTCAGAGCCCAATATCTTTATTACTAGCTTCCCCTACTGCATCCTGAAAAGTTAGGGAGGTTGGAATAGACAATCTTGACTCAAAGATTCTATCATTTCAAATTATTTCATACATTTCAAATGAATTCCAAATTTCAAATGATTCCATCATTTCTGTTCTGCTACAGGAGTACAAGGGAGAATTGGGTATGCAGGTAGGATGGGTAGAGCCCTACAATGTAATTTTGTTATTATCCTGAGTTAGTCCAAACTTCACAAATTAAGGGCACAGTCTGCCACAAGTCTGCCCTCAATTCAGACACCAGTCACAAGTGGCAGTGTTCCCAGGACACCTGCACTTTTGACCAACTGGCTATAAATTGGGGGGTTTCCACTTATCCCCTCAGTTTCAATAATTCACCTGAACAACTCATAAAATTCAGGAAGGTGCTGTATTTATGATAACAATTTTATTTTAGCAAAAATACCCAAATACAGACAGACGAAGACATTCAAAAAGAGACCGTCGGGAGAACTCTGGGAGGGTCTCAAATGCAAAGCTTTCGTGTCCTCTCCCCAAGGAGTCAGCTGATTGATTTGTAACAATTCCCACAGAGTACAGTTGTCCCCTCTTATCTGTGAATTAGCTTTCTGTGGTTTCAGTTGCCTGTAGACAACTGTGTTTTGAAAATATTAAATGGAAAGTTCTAGAAATAAAAAATTCATACATTTTAAATTGCACACTTTTCTTAGTAGCGTGATGAAATCTCTTAATGTCCTGCTTCATCTCTTGCCAAGACTTGAATCATCCCTTTGTTCACAATGTAAACATGTCATGCTTGTTAATCACTTGGTAGCCTTCTTCATGATCAGATTTCTAGTAGCCTTCTTATCACAGATTTTGAGAGAGAGACCACATTCACATAACTATTTATTATTAGGTATTATTTTTAATCTCTCACTACATCTAATTTATAAATTAAACTTTATCATTGCTATGTATGTATAGGAAAAAACACGGTCTATATAGAATTCCATACTGTCACCAGTTTGAGGTATCCATGGGAGCTGTTGGAACATATCTATCCTGGGGAAAGGGGAAGTATTGTACTGTTAACCAGGTAAGTTCACCTGAACTTCGGTGCCCAGAAATTATTGGGGTTACATTACATAATCATGATTGATTAAATCTTTGGCCAGGAAGTTGAACTCAATCTCCAATTTTCTCCCTTTCCTGGAGGTCATGGTGGTTCTTACGCGGTTCGAAGTCCCAGTCCCCTAATCATATGGTTGGTCTTTCTGGTGTGGCCAGCTCCCATCCTGAGTCATGTCATTATCATAAATTATCTAGGGGCTCACCATGAATCACCTTATTAATGTAAACAATTTATTGTTAATATATCATGAATAACAAAGACTACACCTATCAGTTGGGAAATTTCCAAATATTTGTGGGGTACCTCCCAGAAACTAGGGGCAAAGGTCAGCCAAATCTCCATTGCATTTTTATATTAATATGATAAAAATGTATTATATAATTATATAATATGCAAATATATTATATAAATAATATATAATATATATTTTCATATAAATATACAAGTATAAATACATAAATTTTATATAAATATTTTATATCTCCCATTCATATTTTAACCACCTGAAATAAAATATTTTCAAAATTTTAATAAGTTATGAATCTACTGCTAAGCATTCCAAAGCACAGTGGTTTTCAGAAAGCATTTATAGCTAGGTAGAGTTAGCTAGTGATTCTTACTTTCAAAACTAAAGTGAGATAAATAGGCTAAAGATGCTATTTCCAATAGCAATATCCAAGGGTATAAATAGTAGGAAACATAAAATGGAAGAACTTCTTTCTAATAAAATTGTTTGGTTAAATTGAATAATTTTCTGGAAACTAAATATGAAATCCTGTCCTTCATATAATTTCACAAAACACTTTATACAGTTAGCCAAACACTTTCACAGTGTGGAAAATTGGCGTAAATGGAGCTATTTAATAATAAAACTATATCAGCCATTTCAGAGGGATTGTCTTGTACATCTTACTCCTTGAAACTTAGGAATGTTTGAACTGGGAAAAACAACCTTTGGACTGGACCAAATCAACATTGTTTTACAAATAAGCTAACAGAAAAGCAGACATCCCGACCACAAGGATTAATGATTATGGATATGCTGTAGAATCAGTAACAAGCCATGTATAACTACAGAGTAACTTTGCTTGTTAACACCAACAGAAATTTCTTATTTCTATTTCTGTAATCATTTACCTTTTCTTATCTCGTAAAACCCTTTGCCTGCAGTCTGAAATCAGAACACTACTGTGGTACCTCAGTATGTGTCATTAATTGGTTCTGGGAGGTGTGATGAGTACCCAACAATGAGTACCAGGTCAAAATTTTCACATTAAAATGCATTGACTGCCAAATTCGATGAGTTTCAAAGCAGTTGAGTACCCAGGTAGACTATATTTGGGTTTCTGCCTGAATCAGTGCTTCCTGTATTGCAATTCTTTGATCATAAACAAACACTTGTTGCCTATCACTGTGGCTTTTTTCTTTTCTTTTTTTTTCTTTTTTATTTTATTTTATTTTATTTTTGAGTTCTCTTTCCATCACCTTATATGCATTTTTATTTTTAAGTTAACAATATATAAATTTTTAAATTTGAGACATATAAAAAATTATAAAGTAAAATGGGTTATCTCTCATTTTACAAGCCAGGTAAGAAGCGCAAAGCTTAGAGTGGTTAATGATTTGCCCCTGGGACTTTGTAGATCTAGGATTGAACACTGTATTTCAGAGCCTAAGACTGCTTTTGTACTGTTTCTGTAGTTTCTGTAAATAAAAATGATGCTACTGACCTCTCAATTATGTGCCTTTATATGGTTTATTAAATTTTAATGGTAACTTTCTGAAATTTACCTACTCTGATCATTAGATCAGCTCCTGAAGCCAAGAATTAGCATGGAATAAATGACTGAAGTAAAAGTTAGGGTACTGTGATATAATAAAGAAAAATTTGGTCTTTATTACCAGTTCCTGGCATGTTGTCTCTAAAGACTTTGGAATCTTTGGAGTGCTAACAGTGTCTTTTGCATGCTAATGAGATGACTGGTGGCTGGGGTTCCCTAGTTACCTTCCCATAGCTAGGAAGACTATGCAAGGCAGTAAGTATTAAATGATTAGAACTTTCAGCCTCATTCCCCACCTCTGTAGAGGGGAGAGAGGCTGGAGACTGAGTTAATGGCCAGTGGCCACTGATTTACTCAATCATGGCTACATAACGAAACCTCCATTAAAACTCTAAATGATAGGGTTTAAAGAGTTTTTGGGTTGATGAACACATCAAGGTGCTGAGAGGGTGGTGTGCCCAGAGAGGACGTGGAGCTCCACACCACTTCCTCCATGCCTTGTCTTATGCACCTCTTCCATCTGGCTGTTCCTGAGTTGCGTCCTTTATAATAAACTGGCGATGGCAAGTAAAGTGTTTTTCTGGGTTCTGTGATTGTTCAAATGAATGATCAAACCTGAGGAGGGGCTTGTGGGACCCCCCAAAACTATAGCCAGTCAGTCAAAAGTTCTGGTAGCAACCTGCAACTTGTGACTAGCATCTACAGTGGCAGCAATCTTGTAGGAGTGACCCCACAAACCTGTGGAATCTGAAGCTAATTCTGTGTTGTTAGTGTCAGAATTGAATTGAATTGCAGGATACCTAGTTGGTATCCAGAGAGTTGGGGAATTAGTCTTTGAAAAAAACCCCACTCATTTGGTGTCATAAGTATTGTTAGTAATAACAGTTCAGGTGCAGTAGGCAGAAGTTGTGTAGTGCTCCTGGGCCTTTTACCTAGAAACTTGGCCTCATTAGTGTCTGTTCACCAGAGCTGTCTGACAGTCTCTCTACAAGACAATACCCCATAATAATTATAGGAAGTCATGAAGCAAGTGATCTGGGATAAAGTTTCATATGCTGAAAATAGAATTGCAGGATACCTAGTTGGTATCCAGAGAGTTGCAGTTGTTTACCATTTGTGGATTACTTTGAGGCTCATGCCAGGTGACTTTGGGCAGGACATGGGCTACACCTGAACTTGGCCTGCAGCAGTTCTATTTCAAAAAGGCCCCAGGTCTGGCACACCCAGTAGCCAGCTTCAGACCAAGCTCAAGAATCACCCAGCTGCCTCCAAGGAGGACCACCAAAAGAGTAGAATGGGTGGGCACCAGAGCTCTGCTAAAGTGATTTCTGCTCTGTAGGGTCAGCCCATGCACAACAGTTCCTCGAATGTCGTCATGGCCAGTCTTCACAACCAATGAGCCCAAGGGTCAGTCCTTCCCATTGACATGCAAAGAGCAAGCAAGGCTCAACTACAACAGGAGGGCACACACAACCCACACAAGGGACACACTTGGAATATGTGACCAGGGAAACTGTGCCACTGGCCCCCACAGCACATCTACTACAGAAGGGCTACTCCACCAAGACCAGAAGGCATAGCAGTCCTACCTAATACATAGAAGCAAACACAGGAAGGCAGCTAAAATGGGGAGACAACTCTGTTAACCAGAACTCAAGCAATCGACACTCTCAAGCAACCAGCAAATGTTTTTTGAAGTTTTGCTGGTTACTTGAGAGTGCCAGTTGCTTGAGTTCTGGTTAATGGAGAGCCTACTTACATTTATCTCCCATCTATCAATCTCCAAGGGTGCCAGCTAACTGAGAGTCTACTATAAAATGGAGATAAGCAATCTACCAGTTACAAAGTCCAAGGCACTAGTTATAAGGGTGTTCTATGATCTCAGTGAAACTTCAACAAAGGGATAGGAAATATAAACATGGAGGTAGAAAGCATAAAAAAGAACCAGTCAGAAATAAAGAAAACAATAATAGAAATAAAGAATGTACTAGTGTGAATCAATAGTAAATTAGATGAGGCAGAGGTTTGAATCAACAATTTGGAAACTAATGTAGCAGAAAAGACCAAATCACAACAGCTAAAAGAAAAACAATCCAAAAAATGAGGATAGTTTAAGGGGCCTCTGGGAAAACATCAAGTACCAACATTCACCTCATAGGGGTACCGGAAGGGGATGAGAGAAAGGAATTGAAAACCTTTTTGATGAAATAATGGCAGAAAAATCTCTGACCTGACAAAGGAAATAGACATACAAGCAAGCCCAGGAAATGCAGGGAGTCCCAAGCAAGATGATCCCAAAGAGACCCACACCAAGACACATCATAATTAAAATGCCAAAGATTAAAGACAAAGAGAGAATCTTAAAAGCAATAAGAGAAAAGTAGTTAGTTACCTACAAGGGAGCTCCCATAAACTTGCAAACCATGAGGGATTGGCACAAAATACTCAAAGTGTTGAAAAGCAGGGACCTAGATCCAATGTTATTCTATCCACAAAGCTATCATTTAGAATCAAAGGACAGATAAAGAGCTTCCCACATACAAAAATGCTAAAGGAGTTCATCATCACTAAGCCAGTATTATAAGAAATGTTATAGAGATTTATTTAAAAAGAAGGAAAAAAAGTTTAAAAATATAAATAATAAAATGGCAATAACTACATATTCATTAAAAATTACTTTCAATATAAATGGATAAAATGCTCCAACCAAAAGGTAGGGTGGCTAAATGGATAAGAAAACAAGACCCTTACATATGCTGCCTACAAGAGATTCACTTCAGATCAAAAGACATAGACTGAAAGTAAAGGGATGGAAAAAGATACGAGGTCAGACAATTAATTTCATGAACTCATCCTAGAAAAAGTGCTACAAGGGAGTTCCCTGGTGGTGTAGTGGCTTAAGGCTTTGGCGCTGGCACTGTCAACGCTATGGCCTGGGTTCGTTTCCCAGCCAGGAAACTACCCACCAATAAAGAAAATAAAATAAAATAAAAAAAAAAGAAAAAGAAAAAGTGCCACATACCTCACTGCTAAATATCTCTACGGTCACCTTTGAAGTACTCCCCTTGGGAAATTATTCACTGATGCCAGTGCCTTGTTCACCCTTCTAAGCATTTTGGAACTCTTTTCCTGGAAAGGCCATCAGAGCTGTCATTGTGCCCAAAATCTAACAATTAAGTTCAAGAACTTGCCACCATGCTCTTATGTTGGCAGCACTGTACTAACAACTCTGTAAGGTGACCTAACCTTAAGTATGATGACAGCTCTGATGGCCATTCCAGAAAAAGAGTTCCAAAATTGCTTTGAAGGGTGGACTAGGCCTTGGTATCAATGCATAACTTCCTAAGGGGAGTACTTCAGAGGTGACCATAGTGATTTTCAGCAATAAGGTATGTAGCACTTTTTCTAGGATGAGTTGGTGAAATTAAATGTCTGAGCTCGTGTTTCATAAAAATGGAAATGAAGAAAAAAAAAGCTGGGGTAGCAATTTTTATACCTGATAATATAGACTTTAAAACAAGCCTGTAATAAGAGACAAAGAAGGACCCAGTAATCCCACACTAGGTATTTATTTAAAGAAACCTAAAACATTACTTTGTAGGGACATGTGCATCCATATGTTCACTGCAGCATTATTTACAATGCCAAGATATGGAGGCAATGTGGGCATCCATCAGTGGATGAATTGCTAAAGAAGAGGTTGTACATGGAATATTAGCCATAAAAACGAATAAAATCTTCCCATCTACGACAACATGGATGGACCTAAAGGGTATTGTGCTGAGTGGAGTAAGTCAAACAGAAAAAGACAAATTCCATATGATTTATTTATACATGGAATCTAAAGAACAAAACAAACAAAACAAACTCATAAATACAGAGAACATTTTGGTTGTCAGTTGGGAGAGGGCTTGGGGGTAAACAAAAACGGGGAAGGGATTAAGAAGTACAAATTGGTAGTTACAAAATAGTCATGGGGATGTAAATTATAGCATAAGGAATGTAGTCAATAATATCATAACAATGTATGGTGTCAAATGGGTACTAGACTTATCAGGGTGATCACTTTATAAGTTATATAAATGTCTAATCAGTATGTTGTACATCTGAAACTAATATAATATTGTATGTCAACTGAAATTTAAAAATAAAATAATTATTTTTTAAAAAATTCCCAATGGCAAAAACTGGAACAACGCAAGCAAAAAAAATAAAGCAATATTGGATTATAACCAAAAGCACAAATAAATATCCATGAGTCCATGCTGATAGAAATAAATGAAGGAGTAAATTAATAAATGGGGGAACATTGACAAATTCTCTCATGTAGAAGTATTCCAAATAAGATAGTCCATTCTGAAGAAGGTGGGGCATAATTCCCCAGTCCTTAAATGTGGCCTGCACACAGTGACTTCCTTTCAAAGAGTAAAATGTGGAAAAGGAGGGAAATAAAGAGTAACTTCACAGTGGAGAAACCTGACATACGGTACTTCAGCCAAGTGTTCACAGTTATAAATCACGTTACTAGTGTGATATGAAATGAAGGTTATGGTACTTAACCTCTGTGATCTTTTCCTCAGACATCCATAACCGTAGCTTATTCACAAGCAAAAAAACATCAGGCAAATTTCAATAGAGGGATATCCTGCAATGAACTTGACTGGTACTCCTCAAAAGAGTCAGGGTTATTAAAAAACAAGGCAAGTCTGAGAAACTCTCATAGCCAAGAGGAGCCTAAGGAGATAGACAACTAAATGTAATGTAGTATCCTAGATGAAATCCTAGCACAGAAAAAGGACATTAGGCAAAAAACTAAGGAAATCTGAATAAATTCTGGACTTAGTTAATAATAATTTGTCCATATTGATTTATTAATTGTAACAAACATACCATACTAATGTAAGATATAAAGACAGGAGAAACTGGGTATGGGCTATGGAGAAGTCTCTGTACCATATTTTCATTTATTATAATTTTTTTTTGTAAATCTAAAACTGTTCTCAAAAAATAGTATCTATTAATTAAAAAAATAAAATAAAATAAAATTGTCCCACACCTGGAACAGAACCTATCTGCATAATACAATTCACAACCTCTCTCTGGAAAGAAATGAAAATTACTTGAAAGATTCTTAAATCTTCTGATAAATGTGATGGAAGTTTGTTTTGGGAAACTAGTTACTCGCTCAGTCAGTGATTGTCAGTCAAAGTCTAGTGACCTTTCTTTAACAAGACGTTCGTTTTGCATGGGGGGTGCCTAATATAACAATGTTTATCTTAATCATTCTTTTTTCTTAGAAATTTTCATAACCAAAAATGAAAACTTAAAATTGGTATAATAGGGGCTTTTTCATAACATTTTGGAATCTGCTCATTGCTTAATTGTATAAAAAGTTGTTTTTAAAACTTCTAAATCTTAGACTCTATTATTTTAGAGATATTATAATGAATAGTTTTCACTAACCATTATTAGTTCCTTGTCTTTTCTCCCCTTTCTCAATTGTCAAAAGAGGACGATAAAAACCAGTTAAAACAGTGGAAATGAAAAGCAAAAGCAAAAAAAAAAAAAAGCAAACAAACAAAAAACCTAAAAAAACTAAAAAAACACAGTGTTTGATTTCTTCCTTTAAACCCGGTTCAGAAAAGCTGATGGGATTGTCTTTCAGTCATTCTGTCATATAATGCCCTACATCTTAAAACACTTGTATTTTTTTCTCATCTCATTTTTAATAATACAATTTTATTTTCTAGAGTTTTACAGACTTACTGAATATTTAGGAAAAACATAAATAAAATTAAAACTGTCAGAAATCTTACCATGCACTTAATGTTTTTGCAGCATTGTATTTTGGGGGACTCTGCCCTCTGGTTTTTATATATGGCCTCATAGTGACCTTTGAGGCAGGTTTTATAATTTTCACCTTTCAGATGAGGACACTGCCCTCTGGAAGCTCCTCCCTGCCCTCCCAGATGGTACAGGAGCTCCTCTGTGCACCACAGCCCCTGCCATTCTCTTGTCACTGCCCTGACCTAGGACTATTTATTTCTGTGTCTGCTTTCCCAAAGCAACGTAGATTTTGAACAGAGGGTATCCAGGTCTGTCCATAGAGGGTATCCAGATCTGTCATTCCTGCCCTAGTGCCATAAACTGGTGCCATATAAAAATGGGCCTTGGTGGCCGTCCCTTCCATCCTGAATCATCTCACACTCTGTAGCTGACCCTCTGGTTGCTGTTCCTGAAATTGTTTTCTTGTCTATAGCCTCTCATTAATGTGACATATAGTATCGTTTCCTTGGCTCTGACTTCTGGTTGCCTTCCCTAACTTGGTCATGCAGATCTTGGCCATCTGAAACCAGTCTATCTTCAGGACTCCCCGCCTTTTATAAACATCACGGTCACAGAGTTCCTGATCACTGAAGCTCTGTGAGTAGGATAGAATCTTGGGAGTGACATGATGAGATCTGCAGTTTAAAAGGTTATTTTAGATGATGGAAACAGAGATAGATGGAAGGTGGAGACAGATTTGTCTTCACTGGCAGCACCCTACACATTCAGTCAGTCTAATCACTCTGTCTGCTGCCTGGTACACGGTTAGTGTTCAACATACACATGCAGGATGAGGTTCCCTCCACACAGACCTGTTGCTCTCCAGCCTCTCTTTATTTTCTCGCCACCCACATGGAATCCTTCTGCCTCTCTTCTCCAGCCATTTAGATTTTTGAAATCCCCCATGGTCCTGTTCTAATTTAATCCATCTGTAGGTCTCATTCCAATAGCAACGATTATTATGAGCCTATTTTCTTAGCAGTGCAGGGCTTGTCCTCTGATGCCATTTGTTGTTTTGTTTCGATGTTTCATATCCACAGGATTGTTGTTAGAGCCAGCCCCTAAGAGAGTGACTTGAGTGACTTTTCTATCCTCCTTGTAACTCATCTACCTTTTTCAGGGACTGGAAGTGAGCCTTTCACATGTTATGTTCACCAAATGCTTATTGATAGATTGAAATTTATTATAGGAATGTGAGTGTGAGGTGTTGGGAGTTTGGATTAGGGTTGAGGTCATAGGTGCTTCTGGGAAGATAGGCTCAGAGCTCTTAACTCACTCCCACAAAAGTGGACTCTTCCCCAGTGAGGTCATCCCTCAGTCTGCTACAGTCAAGGAGGCCTTTTGGATGAGTCCTAGACACCAGTGTACGTACCCCAAAGGCTGCACACCATGTGTTGTTAAGGCTGCTAAACCTCAAGAGAGACACAGAACAGCTGCAGAAAGGCCAGATGTGAGAGCTAACATGATTGGCGATTTCCCCTTCGTTCTGCCCTCCGTTTCTCTCTCTCTCTTCCTTCCTTCCTCCACAAATGCTTCTGTGATAATATCTCCCTGAAACATAAATGATGTTCCTCAGGCATCAGTGATAGCATAGCAGTTTTAAAAAGTCAATATTAAAAAAAATAATAATAAAATAAATAAATAAATAAAAAGTCAATTTTTTTTAATAGGGCACAGTTGTTAAGTAAATTGCTTTGTAATATATAAAAAATCAAATATATAATAATTTGTAATATATACAGATACAATGCTTTATTCAGCCTGTTTTTTTCCTTTTGAATTTTACTGAATTTCACATAATTATGTGGCAAGTACATAATAAATGCCTATTTGACAAGTTTAAGTGGCCACTAATTTGTTTCCAGTTGGGGACTACCATTAGTAAGATGACAAGTTTAGGCAGAAAGTCAACATTTTCAATTGTGATATTAGAAAAAAAAGGAACAGAGTTTAATGGTAAATAGTTTAAGAGGAGATTTGATTGGCAAAGTAAATCTACTTTTCAGCCTCCAACAATCAAGCAGAAGCTTTAGACTGTTTTTCTAGCAAGAGCACTGGAAGCATGAGAAGCAGTACAGTGTCATGGTTCAGAGCTCACACACTGGTGTCAAATCCTAGTTTAACCCCTTACTATCAGTATGACTTTAGGCAAATCATGAAAAGTCTCTGTGCCTCAGATTTTTGTTTTGGTTTCCTAATCTGTAAAAGACGGGGATATTGTGGTTATCTATTACTGCCTAACAAACCATTCAAACTTAGTGGTTTAAAACCACAGCAGTCATTTCCTTTTCTCACAGATCTGATTTGGGCTGAGATTGGTGAGGAATTCTATGAGCTCCTTAGGGGTGGTTTGAATGCTAGGGGTGACCTGGTGTCTGGGAGCTGGCGTCATTTGAAGGCTCACTCACTAACATGTCTGGTAGTTGATGCTGGCTACTGGCTGGACCTCAGCTGGGATTATAGGCTGGACCACCCACACTTGTTCTCTCCACATAGCTGCTTTGTTTTCTCACAGTATAGTGGCTGGGTTCCATGTGCAAGAATGCTGAGAGAGAGAGAGAGATAAAAATGTATGATGCTTTGGGGAGTTCCCTGATGGTGTAGCGGCTTAAGGCTTCGGCGCTGGCACTGTCAGCGCTGCGGCCTGGGTTCGATTCCCAGCCAGGGAGCTGCCCACAAACCAAAAAAAAAAAAAAAAAAAAAAAAAAAAAAGTGTGATGCTTTAATTATCTAGCCTTGAAGTCACGTAGTATTCCTTCTATTATACTCTGTTTGTCCAAGCAGTCACAGAGGTCTTCCCAGTCTCAAGGAGAGAGGAGAAAGATCTCACCACTTCTTGGGAAAAATGTCAGTGGTACATCATAAGAAGAACATGTCAGGTGAAAAATATTAGGGAGTTCCTTGGTGGTGTAGTGGCTAGGTTTTGGCACTCTCAACGCTGTGGCCTGGGTTCGATTCCCAGCCAGGGAACTACCAAAAACAAAACAAAACAAAACAAAACAAACAAAACAAAAACAAAAAAACCAACCAGAAGTCCTGTGGTGGCTATCTGTAGAAGATACAGTCAGCCTTAGAAGGCCTATTATTTATGTGGAAGGGCCTATGAAATATCACTCACAGGAAGTTTGGGGCATGGTTTTGATACTCAGTTTTATACTGAATGTCTAATATCTATGAAAAATTTTTGTAATCAAAATTTTTGTTGTTAAGGGCCTTATTTTATTTAATATTTCTTAGCTAGTGGCTTAAAGGAACTCAACCACGAATAAAGTAGTTTACCTCAGCACATCAATGTCCTTAAAGGAATAGTTTTTACCTCTGTAAGTGTTGTGAGACATATGCCTTTTATGCACTTGGGTTTTTTGTCTGTAGGGTCAACTGCAATAAAAAGTATGCCCACTTGAAGCTTTTCCTTGGTATAGTGTGTGTTTAACTATGTTTGGAACCATGTATTAAGAGGTATCTTGGTATTCTTTATAAAAATAGCACGTTTGGCCAAAGGGAGTCAATACCAATTGAGGCTTAATATGGATAAAGAAAATAGACTAATGCTAAATGTTAAATGTGCATGGATTCCAAATTTAAACTGCAAAGATAAATTCCTAAATTACCTAGCATCTGAACTTTGGCTTTGAACTGGTGATGGGGTTGTGTTGAATCAACAATATCGTGTTACCTAATCCGCACTAGGAACAAGGCGCCTGTAAGATGATGGTAACTTTTAACAAAGAGTTTAGTCTGCATCGGTCTTGTGTTTTTGAGATGTAATTGATATATAACATTCTTTTAGTTTCAGGTGTACAATATAATGATTCAGTATTTGTTTATATGGTGAAATGATCACCACAGTAAGTCTAGTTACCACATAGTTAGAAAAATTTTTTTTCTTCTGATGAAAACTTTTAAGAACTACTCATCAACTTTCCAATATATAATATAATCAGCCTACTCTTCTTATCCACTAAATTTCAACTTGCATATCATAAACCTCTGGTACACTTTAAAGGAGCCTTGTTTAGTATGAGAACAAAAGTCATGGTGGATTTTCAAAAAAAGCAAGGAAAAGAAAGAAAGAAAAGAATGAAAGAAAGAACAAAGGAAGGAAAGAAGGATGGAAGGAAAAAGGAAAAAAGAAAGAAAGAGAAAGGAAGAAAAGAAGAAAGATAGAGAAAGAAGGGAGAGAAGGAGGGAGCGAGACAGAGTAAGAGAGGGAGAGGTTTCCTAGTTGAGACTTGAGAGAGTTCTTTTTTTTAATGACCACGTTCAGTAGCTTCACTGGATAGTTTGACACTTTGGGTAAAGTAACTGGTAACTGAGGTCAGGTTATGGCAGAGAGCAAAGAAGACAAGCAGCTGTAGAGAAGAGAGGAAGAGGTAAGCTGGGTAGATGCCTTTCCTGGCTTGCCCTCTTCCCTGCCTTCTGAATCCAAGAAAGAAGTTTCATGGAGGAAATAGAGTTTAAAGACCTCTGGGAGAGTGGAATGGAGCCCAAATTTTATCAGCCTTTCCTTAGAGGCCCTGTGTTGCATGACCCTAGGAAAAACCAATCACATAAAACAGTGTATTAACACAGTAGATGTGATCAGGGCATCTTATTAAAATGCAGATTCAGATTCTACAGAACTCTGGGATGAAATTATTCATTTCTAACTTGCTCCCAGATGAATGGGGATGCCACAGGTCTAAAAACCATACTTTGAGTGGCAAGTTTCTAAGGGAATTATGTATATTAACTTATTTAATCCTCAAAACAATCCTATGATGTGATTACTAGTCTCCCTAGTTTATAGACAAGAAAGATAAGAATAAATTATTAGCTTTATTTACACAACTAAGTGAGGGACAGAGTCAGGATTTGAACTCAGGTAGTCTGTGCTTGTTATCTATGTTTTCTTTTTTTTAAAAAAAGTTAATAATCTTTGTTTATTAGAGCAGTTTTAGGTTTACAGAAAAATTGAGTGGAAAGTACAGAAAGTTTCCCCATACTCCCTCCCAGCTTCCCACAGCTTTCATTCTTTATTAGCATCTTGCATTGGTAGGTTGCATTTGTTATAACTGATGAACCAATATTGACATTAACATTAACCAAAATCCATAGTTGACATTAGACTTCACTCTTTGTGTTGCACAGTACTATTTTTTTACAAACGCATGTCATATATGCACCATTACAGTATCATACAGAATAGATTCACTGCTCTAAAAATCCCTTATATACCACCTGTTTATCCCTCTCTGCTCTTTTCTTTGTCTCAATACTTTGCCTTTTTCAGAATATCACATAGTTGGAATCATACAATACGTAAATTTTTAAACTGGTTTCTTTCACTTTGCAATTGTATTGAGAGCTCCTACATGTCCTTTTGTGGCTTGATAGCTCATTTCTTTATATGATTGAATAATATTCCATTTTAGCAGATGTGCCATAGTATGTTTATCCATTCATCAACTGAAGGACATATTGGTTGCCCCCCAATTTGGGGCAATTATGACTAAAGCTTTTATACTCGTTCATGTGCAGGATTTTGTGTAGACTTAAGTTTTCAGCTCATTTGGATAAATACCAGGGACCAAGATTGCTGGGTCATATGGTAAAACTATATTTAGCTTTCTAAGAAATGGCCAAACTGTCTTCCAAAGTTACTGTACCGTTTTGCATTTTCGCCAACAATGAATAAGAGTTCCTGTTGCTCCCTATTCTAACCAGCATTTGGTGTTGTGTGTGTTTTGAATTTTAGCCATTCTATAGGTGTGTAATGGTATCTCAGTTTATCATGTTTTCTTTTTAGCCATTATGTTCTATCACCTTTCATTGGAAGCAGTTCATCTTGTTATTCTACATTAAGTGCAAATTCCAGTCCCACTGAGGAGTATAGCATTGCCAAATTTCAAGTCAGTTTTTAATGGAAGAACAAAACAAAACAACCAAAGCCCAAACCAAAACACCCTTGCACTTTCAGCTTCTCTAAAAATACCAAAAGTTTTCACTCATAACCTGGCAGACTGATTCCATACTGCATGGCATGAGGCCAAACTGCTGTCTGACTTTATTTTTTGACCAGATTTATTGAGGAATAATTTTCATACAGTAAAACTCATCCTTAATAAGTGTATAGTTTGAAGAGTTTTGACAAAGTATAAAGATACATAATCACTACCTCAATCAAGATATGAACATTTTCATCACTGCAAAAAGTTCTCCCATGTCCTTTTGTAATCTTATCTCCACCCTAGGCAACCACAAATCTATTATTTGTCTATGCTGTGTTTGACTTTTCAGATGGTAGTATGAAGAAAATCATACAGAATCTTTTCTTATATGTATGGCTTCTTTCACTTAACATAATGTTGTTGAGATTCATCCATGTTTTTCTACATATTAGTAGTTTGTTCCTTTCTTTGCAGAGTAGTATTCTATTGTATGGATATGTCACATTTTGTTTATCCCTTTAGCAGTTGATAGACTTTTTGGTTTCCAGGTTGGGGCTATTATGAATAAAGCTACTACAAACATTTACATGCCAGTCTTCATGTGAAAATATGTTTTCAATTTTCTTAGGTTAGGACTGGAGTTTCTGGGTTGTATAAGTATGTTTAATATTATAAGAAACTGCCCAACTGTTTTCCAAAGTGACTGAACAATTTTGCATCCCCTCTAGCAAATGTGATAGAGTTCTAGTTGCTTTTCATCCTTAACATTTGATATTGCTAGTGTTTTAAATTTTATTTATTTTAGTAGTTTACAGTGATTTATCAGTGTGGTTTTAATTTTCATTTCCCTAGTAACTAATGATATTAGGAGTTTTTTCATGTGCTTGTTTGCAATCCCTATATCATCTTTTGTGTTTCCAAAGCTTTTGTTCATTTTGATTGGGTTATCTGTACTGTTGCCATGTTATAAGAACTCCTTATATGTTATTCTGAGCACAAGTCCTTTATCAGATAGATTTTTTAGAAATATTTTCTCCCAATCTGAGGCTTATCTTTTCATTTTCATAGTGTCTTTTGAGAAACAGAGGTTTTTAATTTTTATAACATACAATACTTTTTTTTAATGGTTTGTGTTTTTTGTGTTCTATCTAATCAATCTTTGCCTAACACAAAGTCACAAAGACTTTTTTTTCCTATGTTTTCTTAGAGAAGTTTTGTATATTTAACTCTTACATTTAGTTCTATAGTCTTTTCAAATTCATTTTTTTTAAATTCATTTTTATTGTTAGACTTATTGGGTGACATCTGTTAGCAAGGATCAAATTCATTTTTGTGTATGGTAAAGATGGGGCAACGGTCCTTCCTCCTTCCCTCCCTCCTTCCCTCCCTTTCTTCCTCCCTTCCTTCCTTCCTTCTTTCCTTCCACATATAATGTTCAACTGTTCAAGCACCATTTGTTGAAAAGCCATCCTTTTTCCATTGATTTAATCTTTGTCACAGCAATTGACCACATGTGGCTAAGGCTATTTCTAGACTCTCTATTCCTTTCCATTGATCTATATCTCTAGGTTTAAGCCAATACCATATTGTCCTGATTACTATAGCTTTATAGCTATCTAGTCTTGAAATCAGGTAGTGTGAGACTTCCAATGCTCTTTTGAACTTTCTTTTTTTTTGACTCTTCTAGGTCTTTGTAATTCCTATATAAATATTAGAACCACCTTGTCAATTTTAGAATCAGCTTCTTAAAACTCTGTTCCAGTTTTAATAGAGATTGTGATAAACTTACAAATAAATTTGGTAACAATTGACATATTAATAATATTAATTCTTCCATGCATACAGATGGTATATCTTTTCACTTATTTAGATTTTTTAAAAAACTGTTGTCAGTAATGTTTTATTAGCATTTAGTGTATAGACCTTGAAATATATTTTTAAATATCTTTTTAAGTATTTAATGTTTTTGATTCTATAGTACTATAGTATATGACTATTTTTATTTTATCTTTTTTTTTTTTTGCTAATATAAGAAATAACTTTTTATTTCCCCTGTATTTTGTGACCTTGCTAAAATTACTTATAAGTTCTAATAGCTTTTTTGGTCGATTCTTTGGAATTTTCTTTATATAATATCATGTCATCTGCAAACAAAGATAGTTTTACGTCTTATTTTTCAATTTGTATGTCTTTTATTTCTTTTTCTTGCCCTATTGTGCTGGTTAGTATCTTCAGTAATGTTAAATGGAGGTGGTAAGAACAAACATCCTTGCTGATGGTATTCCTGATCTTAGAGGAAAAGCATTAAATCTTTCAGAATTAAAAATGAGGTTAAATCTATTTTTGTGTAGATGCCTTTTTATTGGGTTGAGGAAGTTCCCTTCTATTCCTAGTTTGCTGAGAGTTTTAAATACTGAATGGGTGTTGAAATTTGCAAATGCTTCTTGATATCTATTGAGATTATGATATGATTTTTTAAAATTTATTTTTATTTTTCAATTACATTTGACATACAATATATTGGTTTCTGGTGTACAGCATAGTAGTTAGCCATTTATATAACTTACAAAATCCTCATTCTGATACATCTGGTTCCTCTATGACACCATATATAGTTATTACAATGTTATTGGCTATATGCCCTATGCTGCATTTTACATCCCTGTGACTCTTTGTAACTATGAATTTGCACTTCTTGATTTCTCCCCATTTTCACCCTCTCCTCCAGCCCTCCTGCCATCACCCCGACAAATCCAGTACCCATCTGACAGCACAGATGGTTATTGCAACATTATTGACTATATAGGGTATATGTTATACCCTATATCCCCACAACTATTACTTTATAACTACCAAACTGAACTTCCCTTGTTTTACCTTACCCTTGTTTTATCTCCCCCGCAACCTTCCTTCCATCTGGCAACAAACCAAATGTTTTCTGTATCTATGAATCTGTTCATGTTCTGCTTGTTTATTTTCTTTGGATTTCACCTATAAGTAAAGTCAACTTATATCTGTCTTCCTCTGTTTGATACTCCACTGGTAACTGTCGATAGACAGGTAGCTATTGCCATTAGTCATAATTTTTGTTTTTTATCTTTTTTCCCCATCTTTAAGAAGTCCCTCTAACATTCTTTGTAATATTGATTTGGTGATGATGAACTCCTTTAGCTTTTTCTTGTCTGAGAAGCTCTTTATCTGTCCTTCAATTTTTTTTTTTTTTTTTTTGCTTTTTGGTATGTGGGTAGCTCCCTGACTGGGAATCGAACCCAGGCCGCAGCGCTGACAGCGCCAACGCCGAAGCCTGAAGCCACTGCACCATCAGGGAACTCCCTGTCCTTCAATTAATATTTTATTTTATTTTATTTGTGTGTGTGTGTGTGTGTGTGTGTGTGTGTGTGTGTGTGTGTGTGTATAGTTCCCTGGCTGGGAATCGAACCCAGGCTGCAGCACTGACAGCGCCAGCGCCAAAGCCTTAAGCCACTACACCACCAGGGAACTCCCTGTCCTTCAATTTTTAATGCTAGCCATGCTGACTACATTAATTTTGGTCATAAATCCTTGGTTTTCATCATGTTGAATGTTTTCTGCCAATCCCTTCTGGCCTGTAAAGTTTCTGGTGAGAAATCTGCTGACAGTGTTATAGGTGATCTGTTATAAGTTACTAGTTGCCTTTCTCTTGCTGCTTTTAATATTATCTCTTTGTCTTTAAGTTTTGCTGTTTTAATTATGATGTGTCTCAGTGTAGGCTGTGGGTTCATCTTGTTGGGACTCTCTGTGCTTCCTGGGCTTGTGTGTCAATTTCTTTTGCCAGGTTAGGAAATTTTTCAGTCATTATTTCTTCAGATAAGTTCTCAATCCCTTGCTGCTTCTCTTCCTCTTCTGATAATCCTATGATGCAAATGTTGTTGTGCTTGATGTTGTCCCAGAGGAGTCTTTTATCTTCATTTTTTTTGGATTCTTTTCTTTTTGTTCTGATTGGGTGTTTTCAGTTATCTTATCTTCCAAATCACTGATTTTGTTCCTCTGCTTCATCTAGTCTGGAGATCCCTTCTATTCCATTCTTCTTTTCCTTTATTATAGTCATGTCTCTGTCTCTATGTCCTTTTTTATGCTTCCTATCTCTTTATTCAATTTTTCATTAAGTTGCTTAAGCGCCATTATAATCATGGTATTGAGCTCTGTCTTTGATATGTTGTTTGGCTTCAGTTTGGCTTCTGGAGTTTTGTTGTCCTTTCTTTTCAGATGTTCTTAGATTCCTCATTCTGGCATCCTTTCTGTTTTATAGATATTCTAGTCCTTAACCTGACACTCACTGTTGTAGTTTCTTCTGAAGCTCGCTGATGATGGTGTGAGTGGGTGGGGGTGAGGGTGGGGCAGAGGTCTGGCAGGGCGGTGGGGGTAGGGCGACTAGTGTCTTTGTCCTCCCACCTGCCACTGAGAGCAGTCGCATGGCAGTGTGAGCTTTTGATTTTCTGTATTCCGTTTGCCCTGAGGTCTCTGCCTTGCATTTTGGGATTTCGCATTTTGAAACCTAGTGCCATAGATAGGGGCTGGTTGTGGGCAGAGAAACGCACCTCAGCCCCCTCTCTCAGGACGAGCTTTGGCTCCTCACCGCCCCCGCTCCGCCTCCTCTTGGAACCGAGTGAAGTTGGGTGGCAGCATGTCTCGCACCTTATCTGCACCTCCTGTGGGCGTAGTGAGGTCTGGTTGCAGTGTCTCATGGCCCCATCTCTGGACCAACTTTTCTCTGTTCTGCAGCCCCAGTGAGGTCCAGATGGTCACCCACCACCTTTATCCTCCTCTTCTCCCCCAGCAGTAGAGTTCCCAGTGGGGACCTGCGTCCAGGCCTGCATCTGTGCACTTGCCCTTTTTTCTCTCTGTTTGCTCCTCTGCCCACGTGCAGGCACTCTGATGTGACCAGAAGTTCTCTTAGCTGTGTTTGTGCATTACTAGGGAATCCTTAGTTGAGTTAAAGATGTTTTATTGTTGTAATCTGCAGGGGAATTTTTCAGGGGTCTCTCAAGCTGCATTTTGTTTCTCTCTCATAGTTTTCTTTTTTATTCTCTTCACATGGTAAGTTGCAGTGATTATTTTCAAATGTGAAACCAACATTTAATACCTAGGATAAACGCCTCTTCATGATATATTACATTTTTGTATATTATTGATTTCAATGTATCAATATTTTATTAAAGATTTCTGAGTTGAGGTCCAGGAGGAATATTGGTTGGTATACTTTTTCCCCTTGTAATAACTTTGGTTTTGCTACTGAGGGTAATGTTATCATAAAATGAGTTGGTAAGTATTGACTCCTTTTATTTTCTGGAAGAATTTGTGTAAAATTAACATTATTTCTTTCTTAATTATTTGATAGAATTTATTAGTGAAGCCATCTAGGTCAGGAATTTGTTTTTGTGTGTGGCAATGATTTTTACTATAAATTCAATTTCTTTTTCTTTAATAGAGATATGGCTATTCAAATATATAAATATTTTTTTCTTGAATGAGCTTTGATATTTAAGTTGCATTAAGGAATGCGTTCATTTTAATCTAAGGGGCTATTAGATGTTCTATATATTTATCTAAGATATAAAAATAGTCTCTTATCCTATAATATCTATAGTGAAGTCCCTTCTTACATTCCCAATATTGATAATTTGTATCTTTTTTTAATCAGTCTGATAACAGGTTTATCAATTTTACTAGGTATTCAAAGAGCCAGTTTTTGGTTTCTTTGATTTTTTTTTGTGGTGGGGTAGTTCCCTGCCAGGGAATTGAACCCAGGCCGCAGTGTTGAGAGTGCCGAAATCTAGCCACTATACCACCAGGGAACTCTCTGATTTTGTTTGTTTGTTTGTTTTTCTCTTTCACTGATTTCTCTCCTTTGTTATATCTTTTATTCTGTTTGCTTTGACTTAATTTTCTCTTGTTTTACTTGTTTTTAGAGCACTGATTTCAGATTGTTTAAAAATAAGTAATGTAAATGTCCCTCAAAGCACTGTTTTTGCCATGTCCTACTAATTTTGATAAGTTTTAATTTTAATTCAAATAAAACATTGTGTAATTTCTGTTGTGATTTCTTATTTAATCCATAATTACTTTAAAATGTGCAATTTATTTCTAAATATTTGGGAATTTTCTAGGTACTGCTCTCTTATTAATTTTTAATTTAATTCCATTGTGGTTGGAGAACATGCTTAGTATGATTCCAATTTCTTTGTATTTTCTTCTTACTGAGTGTTCTGTATGCCTTGAAAATAATATATGTCCTATAGTTGGGTGGAATGTTCTATGAATGGCTAATTAGGTCAATTTGGTTGATAGTGTCAAAGTTTTGCATATCCTTTGTGACTTTTTTTTTTACTTGCTATCTCAAATACTGAGAGATCAGTTTTAAACTTTCCAACTCTGATTGTGACCATCTTTCTTTCCCAAGTATGCCTTCTCTGGCTCAATAGTACCAAGGCAGAGCTAATAGTAGAGCAGGCAGCTGCGAGGCAATCAAATGTGTCTTCTCTGGCTTGCTCCCAAAATTTATTGATGAATAATGGGAAATGTTCACTTTTGGTTTCTGAAAGAAGAAGGGAGGGGGTTGTTTCTCTTCACAAGCTTAGTATTCCGCAAAAAAATGACTTTCCTATGACTTCCTAGTCCTCTTTTACATTGAAGGGGAGAGGCATGTGTGGGTGAGATGGCTTGCTCAAACAGCTGTATTTCAAACATTGGGTAATTACTGTCTTTGTTTTCAGCAATGGAGCCTTGGTAACAATTCAGAGGGAAATAAAAACATCCTGTTAAATAAGTTGTACTTACTTGAAACTGAATGACCACATCAGTTATCAGTTCACAGAGTTCTTAAATTCTTAAAATTCTTTACTATAATACTCAAGATTTCTCAGGGATGAAAGACTTCTGGGGCCAAGTCAGTGGTGTGTCAGCTGAGGCTCAAACCCAAATTCCCAAGTGTTTGCTTAAAAAGTATTGCAGAGTAATCACTCTTTAAATAAACCAAAGGCCAATTTTGTACAAGGTAAGTATATCATGTTATCAACAGCAAGAAGTAGAAACATATTTAGCTTTTCTCTTCCCTGTGTTTAACAGGACAAAACACTCCTGCTTGAGGATCCCATTCAGCTGCGGTGTTCTGATCTGAAGGAGCAGTTCCCTTCTGTCTAAGCAATGCTAACTTGGTCATTTTTTTTAAAAATTCATTTTTATTGTTAGACTTATTGGGGTGACATCTGTTAGCAAGGATTACATAGGTTTCAGGCATACAATTCTACAGTGCATTGTCAACTTGATGTATAATAAGTTCACCACCTAATGTGACTTCTCTTTCCATCACCTTATATTTAGCTTCCCCCCTCCTCTCCCCCCTTCCCTTTCTCCCCTCCCTAACCCACTCGTCCCCAATTAAACATTAAACTATTGATTGTGTCCATGGGTTATTCATTTCTTTTTTTCTTCGCTTTCAGTTTTATATTCCGCATATGAGTGAAGTCATATAGTTCTTTGTTTTTTCTGTCTGGCTTATTTCACTAAGCATGATGATCTCCAGGTCTATCCATTTTGTTGCAAATGGCAATATTTCATCTTTTCTTATAGCTGCGTAATATTCCATTGTGTATATGTACCACAGCTTTCATTTTTGATTGTTTTCCTTGAGTGTGGCTCTTTGAGAAATAGGCCTCCAGTGAGGGGGAAAAATCCTATTGGGTATTAAATTAAAAGTGCATGTGGAAGAGAGAAGTAGGATTAACTTTGGTTGATTCTACTGTAGGCCAGGCACTGTGCTAGGTGTTTAAAATCATTTCCTTTTTTCATCTTCTCAGGAGTCCAATTCCAGAGATATACAGAGTCCGGCAGAAGTGACACCCTTTTCAAAGTAGTTATGTTAATATAGTTATGATATTGTTATGTTACAGAATTACATGCTTATGATTCTGGTATAGATTACCAACTCATAAAGAAGGGGCATTACTTGTGTCAGACCCTTGTATTATCCCCATTTTACAGACAATGAGAGTGAGGTATGGAGCAGTATGAAGTCCTATTCCCAGCATACATTAATATTAGAACCAGGATCTCTCTAGTACCAAAAGTCATGCTCTTTGCTGTCCATCATGCTTCCATTAACGTGGAGGTCTGCCACAAAAGTAACACACCATCCATGGCTATTTTTATTGATTAGTTCTACATTTTCTGGGATGGTTTTACACAAATGTGGTTGGCAATTGCGTCCATAAAAATGTCATCTTTCTCTTCTCTTTAGATTTATTGTGTTAGGAAATATTTGATCATACCATATACCTTAAGTAGAACCTGAATATTTTGACCTTTGACACATTTGACACATTTGGCATTTCACAATACTGACAACTTTTTGGACTCCAGCTTTTGTAAATGTTAGGCTTGATGTCAGGACTGGGCAAGGGCAGAGTAGGGCCTTTAGTCTAAGCAAGGAGAGAGGACTAGGAAAGCTCAAAGACTGTAGCAAAGTTGATTGGCCAGTAGAAAATAAGAAAGCTGGCAGGCAAACAGATAACTACAGATGTCAGAATTCAGGGTAAAACAGATAACAGAGGCTCCTAAGGACTTGTAAGAGAGAGTAATGCAGAGAAGTAAATCCAAAGTATCAGTCATTGGTGGCCATGCACTTGCATGAACTAGAACGTTGATTCATAAATCATCATCCTCTGACCAGCCTTACCATCACTTATTATTATAGCTTGTTAGAAATCCAAATTCATGGGTTCTACCTTGTTCTACTCAATTGCAATTTCATGGTTGGGGCCCAGGAAATTGTTAACAATCTTTTCAGATGATCCTTATGTATGTTAAGGTTTGAGAATCTGAGACCTAGAGCTACAGAGCAGTAAGTAGCAGGAGGGAATGAACCAGGGAAGCTTGACTGACTTTGTTAAGTATTTAATAAAAACTTATTGAAAGTGCAGGCACTGTGTTAGGTGCTGGTAATACAGAGATGAACAGATGGAGTGTCTTTAGTGATGGGTTAGAAGAAAAGAATGCTTTTGGTGGGGGTTGTGTTCAGTTTGAGGAATCTAAGGCACATCTAAATGGTGGTGTCCCATAGGCAATAGGAAACACAGTTGGCCTGTAACTCAGGAGAGAAATCTGGTCTAAAGATTATCTGTCCATAAAGGAATCACTAAAATTCTGGGAGCTGATAGTCTTGGGTGGTTTGGGAATGGGTTGGGGGTAGCAATGTGGAGTGAGGAACAAGAGGGTCAAGTACCTGAGATTCCTTGACGCCTTGTTAACCATACCCTCCCCAACCAGCAGCAGGCTGCCAGCTGCTCTAACTACCTTCTGTTCACCCTGTTAGTGAAGAGGGGTTCCCCTGTCCTAAATAGTATGAGATGGCCAGATACACAACACCTGACTGGTCAGATGAGATTGGCAGCACTTTGTTAGTCACATATACTCAAAGTCAGGAGGACACCACATGACATGAAAGGCCACATGGGGGTTGCTCTTAAGAGCAGAATGAACCAGCAGGGACTATGGGAGGCAGACTTTGTAATGACCACATAGTCAGGAGACCTTTCACTCCTGCTAGAGGATGTGGTTGGCAGAGAGATGAAATGTATTACGTTGAGGACAATGTGGGCCACAGCTGGTGTGGTTGACAGGCTAACTAGCTGGATCAGAACCAAGGAAGTTCCTGGTAGGTCTTTGAGGACCTATGGGGCTTAAAGATGTCAAGGCAGCACATGGAATTTCAGATTTTGCAATTCATCAGCATACATGGGAAATCCACTTAAATAGCCCTCCTTTTAAGGAGTTTCTCTGGACTAAAGCTTTCTTGCTCTCTTTTGCTTTTCATACCACATCCTTATATTCTCATTCTCTCTCTCTCTCTCTGTTTCTCTCTCTCTCCCCCCTCCCCCTCTCCTTCTCCCTCCCTCCCTCTCTTGGGGGCACACACCCATCTACTCACCCACCCACACATGGCCATTTGTATTAACAATAGGTTTGGGCAGTCATCCTGGCAGTGAATCAGCTGGCAGTCAGACTACCACCCTAGGACCTTACTTAGGCTGTAGAATAAAGTGCCCTTTGTTCCCAGACTTAGCATCCCCAGCCTGGGTCTGGAGCCCTAAGCCCTTGCTTATCTGGGAAAGTGGGCCAAATATGTGTATATAGGAACACAAATATTTGAAAAGGCAGAGAGAAAAAGAGCCTGTATAGGCAACCAACAAGAACAGTAATAGAAGTTGAAAGAGAAGCAGGGGAATTGTATTATGGAAACCAAATTTAAAGAGATATCCCTAATAATGGTGTAGCTGAGAAGGATACATATAGCTAGGAGTTCTAGAAGTGGACTGAAAAGTGAGTATTGGATTTGTCATTTAGGACGTACTCATACTACCTTACAAGAGCAGTTTTGAGAGAATATGTGTGTGAGTGTGAGTATATAGATACATGTGGGGAAAGGGGAGGGGAGGGTTAGGAGAAAGATAGAGGAAGCTATGAAACAGTGAGTTCAGAGGGAACGAGTACTGAAATATTTATGGGAGAAATTATGTCCTTTCAATACTCCAGTAACAACAGCAAATAATTAGTTGGATTGGGGAATATATGAAATGAGAACAAAGGAACCTTGATAGTTGTTGGAGCTATAGGATAGGCCTCACTATTCTATTACTAGACTATATTCATTAACTGGTGATATGTCTGAAAAGGTCCATAATAAAAGTCTAAGTGTTTCCTGTGGACCAGAAGGGGCTAGGCAGGAGAAAAATCCATCATGTGGACATTTTTTAAGAGGGCAAGGAGACCTCAGTAGAAAAAGGATGGTGTACTAGCTAATGAGAAGGGACTGAGGAAGAAACTATAGTATGTTCCAACCTTCCTAACCCGACTGCTTGGGTAGGAGAACAGCAGGAGGGAGGAGCCCAGTAGGGGATCTTTAAAGGGCCCCTTGAGAGAAAGTAGCTACTTTAATTATCTGCCAGGCCCGTTGCCTGCTAACACTCAATGAAGGATTTTATCCTTTACCTCTCCTCTCTTCCTTATTCCCTCTGCTCCCCACTTCGCCACCCAACTTCAATTTTTTTAGAAAGCAAATCTTCAGGTATCAACCAAGGGAGAATGTGAGCAAAAGGCCCAAGCCCCCTTCCTCACTGCAGGATTCCAGCCTGAAGCAGGACTAGGGAGTGGGGGTATGGAGGTGGGTGTGGGGAGAAGATTTGATGCTAAATTAAGTTCAGAGGTTTAATGGAATTGGAAATTCTAATTACTGAATTGAGCCTTTGTTTGCAACTTATATCACAACAGTACTGTCTATTGCTTAAGAATGAGTAGAAAAGTGTAAGACACAGTAGATGAATCAAGGAATGATAGATAACTGTTTCGATCACTAAGTATGCTTCAGGGCTGTGGACTGTGTAAGCTATATTTCTAACTGTATTTCCATGTCACGGTCCTCTTGTCAGCTCATACTCAGCCTGTCCCAACAAACTCATTCTCCTCCTTTCCACTAATACCTACTTCCCACCTCCTCATTTCTGTTTCTGACAGCATCTTTCAGTCTCAGGCTCGAAATGTAGGAGTTAATCTAGATTCTTCAACATCCTTGGCTCTACCACTCACTGACTAAGGCACAAGATAAATGTGTTGTGGGATGCCCGGGATGCCCGCTTCTCTGCTGTTTCCACTAGTAGTAGCCCCTGATTACAGGTGTTCATATTTATGCTATGTGAACATGGCCCCATGGCCACAGCTAACTGGACCAGCAATCAAGAACAGCTTGATAGGTGGATATGCTGGAGCAATCTGATTTTCTCACTAATGTGAACCAATACCAGTTTTTTGTTGAACAGTTTTGAGAATGTTTATTCCTAAAGACCAAACCAGCTCTGAAGGGAAAGAAGTCAATATTTAATCCCTCTTAACTTTAATCTTAATATTTGTAACATTTAATTCCTACTCCATCACTTATACTAGTAGGGCCATTCTAGGCAATTTACTACTTCTAAGCAGTATCATTTAAAAAAAATGAGGTGTAATTCACATACCACAATATTCCCCATTTTAAACTATACAATTCAGATGTTTTGTTTTTTTTTTTATCACATTGACAATGTTGTGCAACCATCACTATTATCTAATTCCAGAACATTTTCATTGCCCCGGAAAGAAACTCCATACCTGTTAGCTCCCACCACTACTCTACTTTCTATCTGTATGGATTTGCCTATTGTGGATATTTCATATAAATGGAACCACACAGCACGTACCCTTTTGTGTCTGGCTTCTTTCACTGAGCACAATGGTTTCAAGGTTCATCCATGGTGTAATCTGTACTTCATTCTTTTTTATGACTTAATAATATTCCATTGTATGGATTTATCAGTTGATACACATTTAGGTTGTTTCTGTTTGGTGGCTATTATAAACAATGCAGTTATGAACATTTGTGTATAAGTTTTTCTGTAAATATCTAGTTTATTTTCTCTTTGGTATATACTTAAGAGTAGAATTTTGGGATCAAATAATAACTCTTTGTTTAACTTTTTGAGGAAGGAGCCAACTGTTTTTCACCTTGATTGTACCATTTTACCTCCTCACAAGCATTGTATGAAGGTCCTAACATCTCCACATCCTTTGCCAACATCTGTTATCTTTCTTTCTTTCTTTCTTTCTTTCTTTTTTCTTTCTTTCTTCATTTTTGAAATTATATTCATTCTGGTAGGTATAAAGTGCTATCTCATTGTGGTTTTTTGTTATTAATAATATTCTTTTTGAGTAATTTTATTTTCAAAATTGAAATAACTATTATTTTTCTAAATTTGCTCATTTTAATACATTCAGGTAATGCAAGCAACTATTAAGATGAAAATGAAAATTGCCCATAACTTCATCCACTCAGTGATAGCCACCGTTAACTTTTGGAAGAAGGCAATCATTGGAAGAAAATTCTTGGAAAATGTCCACCCTTCTCACTTTCTATCTCCTAGTTACACAATTTTCAGATAATTACTTAGAAATAGTTTTTTTGTGTGTGTGGTTTTTGTTTTTGTTTTCAAATGCTTCTGCCATCCAGATTACACCTTAGAAGTGAGAAAAGGAATAACCATTGATTGAGCTCCTATAAAATGTCAGGTACAGTATTACCTTATTTAATTCAAAACAGCTCTTTTATCATTCCACTCCACAGACTGAAATGGATGCTGAAAGATGTTAAAAGTAACTTCCTAATAAAACTAAAGTCATGATTTGCCAACCCATTTCACATCCAGCACCACTCAAGCCATGGGAGCATGAGAAGGGTGGCGCAAAGTGATGACAGTAGCCAAAAATATATTACGAGAGGGGCCAAGGGGCTCCAGCCTCATGGACTAAAAGAGCCCTGAATCAGGCCAACACATAGCTTTTATTGATGGATAGAATGAGGAAGTGAAACTTGTATGGGTAAGTAAAACCTTCCTCTTTCCAAGGTCTGTGATTATCATGCCTTATGTCTATTCCTGAAAGTCCCCATGGTGTTCCAGCACAAATTGTGCCTTCACAGTATATACATAGCCCCAAGGACTCAATGTACCAAAACTGCCCCAGGGGGTTGACTTAGTACCTGTCATTCCTATTGGAGTGTGACCGATATTGTTCTAGCGGGTCACTATTAGAGCAGCGTGGGACACAAGGCAGCCAGTAGGTAGATTAACCTCAGAGAGAGTGAGGGGCTGTGCCTCACCTCTGTTGAGCCCAAGCTCTCTCCTGATGGTCCCTATACAACTGTGCCTGTCTTAGGTTTTTCCTCCCCTGAGGAATCTTACCCGTCATTGACTAACCAGCCATCCTCTGGGGCCATTCAGGGTGATGTGAGGTGTACGAGTGAAGGAGGAACAGCACCCCTGAGAGAGGGTCAGTTCTGTCTCCTAGATATTCTATGCCCACGTTGCCTCCACGCTCAGCTCCTGGCTTAGAATGTCATGGGGAATGCATGGGCGTTTGCAGGGCGCAGGGTGGGGCACAGACAGGTCGGCAGCTGTAAGGCTACAAACCCACACCTGGCAACTAAGAAACCATTTAATTTTTTAAAAAAATTTCAACATGCAATATCATTTGGTTAGTTATATCTTTATTCTATTACAGTTTTTATTAATTCAGTTAATTGCTAACTTTAAGCAATTAGTGGTGAATAACTATAAGGACAATTAAATAAGCAACTGAATAAGAGAAAAATGTTTATTAACTCTTGATGATTTGGATCTATTAAATATCTTTTAAAATTCTAACAGTTTTACTGAAAAAAATGGACAGCTAATAAACTACACATATTTAAGATAAACTATTTGATAAGTTTTTGTATACATTTGAGAAACCATTATGTTAGTCAAGACAGTGAACAAATCAGTCATGCTTAGAAGTTTCCTCATGCTCCTTTGAAATACTCCTTTCTTCCCTACCTCTATACATTCCCATCCTCAAACAACCACTGGTATTCTTTTTATCACTATAAATTAATTTGCATGTTCTAAAGTTTTTATAAATAGAATGATTTAGTATGCACTGTTTTCTTTTTAATCTGGCTTCTTTCACTCAGCTTACTTATTTTGAGAGTCATTCATGTTTTAGTGAATCTTAATAGTTTGTTCCTTTTTATAAGTAAGGAGTAATTTGATTGTATGTAGACACTATAATTTGTGTATCTATTAACCAGTGAATAGACATTTGGGTTGTTTCCAGTTTTTGGCTATTACAAACAAAACATTCGTGTATAAGTCTTTGTATGGAGATATGCTTTTATTTCACTTGGGTAAATACCTATTGGCTAGATTATATGATAGATGTATGAGGGCTTCTGGGAAAAATCCAACCAGGGGATGGGAGAAGGGGGACGGGGTGGGAGAGGAGGGAAGGAAAGCTAAATATAAGGTGATGGAAAGAGAAGTCACATTAGGTGGCGAACTTATTATACAACTTGGCAATGCACTGTAGAATTGTATGCCTGAAACCTATGTAGTTCTTGCTAACAGATGTCACTCCAATAAGTCTAACAATAAAAATAAATTTAAAAAAAATCCAGCCATAAGCACCTCTATTTTTTATATTACATGGCTGGATACTTTCTGCACAGTCCTCATATGTTTAGTTATTTTTAAAAAACAGTGTTATTGAGATATAATTTACATACCTTATAATCCATCAATTTTCAGTATACAATTTAATGAATTTTAGTTAATTTGCAGCATTGTATAACCATAATCCAATTTTAGAAGATTATTATCACCTCAGAAGGACCTTGTCTCTATTTGCAGTAATTCCCTGCTCCTATCCTTAGCTCTAAGCAACCACTAATCTCCTTTCTGTTTGTATAGATTTTCTGTTCCTGGATATTTCATGTAACCAGAATCATACAATATGTAATGTTTTGTAACTGGTTTCTTTCATTTTGTATAATGCTTTTGAGATTCATGACTGTTAATAGTATGTATCAATACTTTGTTCCTTTTTATTGCTGAATGATACTTCATTGTATAGATATACCACATTTGTTCACCTATTCATCAGTGGATGGATACTTGGGTTGTTTTCCAGTAGTTGCATATTATGAATAATGCCCCTATGAACATCTGTGTACAAGTCTTTACATGACTATATGTTTAATTTCTCTTGGATGGACTCTTAAAGGAATTGTTGGGTCATAAGGTGAATTAATTTTAACCTTTTAAGAAACTTTTTGAAAGAACTGTCAAACTATTTCCAAAGCAATTGTACAAATTTACATTTGCACAGCAACGTATGAGAGTTCCAGTTCCTCTGTATCCTTACTAACACTAGTCATTGTTTGTTTTTTGATTATAGACATTCTAAGTGGGTGTGAAGTCATTTCTCATTGATGTTTTAACTTACATTTCCTTAATAACGTAAGATGATAAGCATCTTTTCATGTGGTTGTCATCCACATATCTTCTTTGATGAGGTATCTAGTCAAATATTTTGTCCAATTTAAAAAGTTGAGTTGTTGGGTTTTTTATTATTGAGTTTTGAGAGTTCTATAGAAGTCTTTCATCAGATATATGTTTTACAATTATTTTCTCACAGTCAGTGTCTATCTTTTTTAACAGTGTCTTTCTAAAAGCAGAAGTTTTTAATTTTGATGAATTCCAACTTACTGATGTTTTTCCTACATGGATCATGTTTTTGATATCATATATAAGAAATCTTTACCTAATCCAATGTCACAAACATTTTCTTCTATGTTTTCATACAGATTTATAGTTTTAGGTTTTACTTTTTATGTCTGTGATCCACCTTGAGTTAATTTTTATATATGGAGCATGGTATGAATTGAAATTCAGTTTTTTGTTTTGTTTTGTTTTATTTTTGTTTTTTTGCATGCAGATATCTAATTGTCCCATCACCATTTGTTGAAAAGACTATCCTTTTCTCACTGAATTGTCCTTACATCTTTGTAAATAATTAGTTATTATATATGATTGAGTCTATTTCTGAACTCTCTATGTTGTTCCACTGATACATTTATCTATCTTTGTGGAAAGACCATACTGACTATGTAAATGTAACTTTATAGTAAGTCTTGAAAGTTAGTAGAGACCTCTAGTATTATTTTTCTTTTTCAAAGTTGTTTTGGCTATTCTAGGCCCTCTTCATTTCCATATAAATTTAAAAATCAGCTTGGGATTTTCATTGGAATTGCATCAAACCTATATATAATCTTGGGAAATATGGACATCTTAAACATATGAGGTCTTCTGACCCATGAACAAGGTATGTCTCTCCATTTATTTAGTTCTCTTTTAATTTCTCTAAGTTGTGTTCGGTAGTTTTCAGTATATAGGTCTTGCATATTTTTGTCAGATTTATCCCTAAATATTTAAAAATTTTTAATTGTACTATAAATAGTATTTTAAAATTTTCAATTTCTAATTGTCTTTTGTTATTATATAGAAATACAATTGATTTTTGTGCATTGATCTTGTAGCATCCTGCATTCATGCTGAACTCATATCATATGTTAGTTCTATTAGCTTCTTTGTAGATTCCATCAGATTTTCTACATGAATGATCATGTAGGTTTGAAATAAAGCTGTTGTACTTTTTCTTTTCCAACCTGGATTATTTACTTCTTTGTTTTACCTTTTTGCAATGACTAGAACCTCCAGTAAAATGCTGAGTAGAAGTGGTGAGAGTAGACTTTTTTTTTAATTTTTGTTGATCTTATTTAAGTCTTTTCCTAGTTAGTCTTTCACTATTACCATATTTTGCCATATATAATGTGCTCCCATGAATAATGCACACCCATGTTTTTGGCCCAAACTTTCGGGAGAAAGAAATTCTTTCATTTTAATTTTTTAATTCAAATTTTTATTTTTTTATATTTAGATATTTTTTTGTATTATAAAGGAATTTTAGCATTTATTTTTTAACATATTATGGTACAAGAAATTTATGTAGCAAACAATTACAAAACACAAGAACAAATACAAGGTACTAGAAATTTTATGTATAAAAATTTTTAAATATATTTTTTATTGTTAGACTTACTGCGGTGACATTGGTAGCAAGAATTACATAGGTTCCAGGTGTATAATTCTACAGTGCATTGTCTATATGTTGCATTATATGTTCATCAACCAGTGTGAGTTCTGTTTCCATCACTATATATTTGGCTCCCCCGCCCTCCTCTCCCACCCCACCTCTTCTTCCACCCCTCTCCTTGGCCCCCCACATTTTTTCATATAAGAAAGTGGTTATCATATTCCAAGATATTATTTCACATGTGGATATCATTATTGATTTCTAGAGTTATACTTTTAACTCATAAGCATAAATAAAATAAAAACATTTATATAGATATGGAATTATTTCTACCCATGTGTAATGTGCATCTTTATTTTTCCCTCACAAATTTGGGCAAAAGTGCACATTATATATGGTAATTGTGATGTTAGCTATAAGTTTGCTTTGGTCGGTGCCCTTTATCAGGTTGAGGAAGTTCCCTTCTATTCCTAGTTTATTGAGTATTTTTATTAGGAGGATGTAAGTTTTTGTCAACTGTTTTTTATTTTTGGCATCTATTGAGATGCTAATATTGTTTTTATATTTTAGTTTGTTAAAATAGAAAATTACATTCACTGAGTTTTGAATATTAGACCAATCTTATATTCCTGGGATAAAGCCTACTTAGTCATGATGTATTTTTATCCTTTTAATATATGAGGACTGACAATTAAGTTTGCAAACTTGTCACTGTGTACTTACATTGGCATCACTGTACAAACAACTCAATAAGGTTTCATAGCCTTAGTATATCTATGTCTCACAGCTATGTTCCTATCATGTGTGGTGGTGTCTTGCTGAGTGGCATTCATTATTGTTGTTTCGTGCTTTTGTGTGCTGTCATGAGAATGTTGGAGCTTGATAAAGAGCAAATGAAAAAACATTAAATTTCTTGTTAATCTTGGCAAGAGTGGAAGTGAAATTAGGTACATGTTAGTCCAAGTTTATGGGTATAATGCCATTAAGAAAATGGCAGTGTACAAATGGATTAAATATTAAATATTTGCAAAGATTCATCAAACTGTGCATCAAAATCATTGGCTGACTGTGAGAAGCATAGCAGACCAAGTAAACATCAATAGAGAAATGGTTTGGAAAATCTTAACTGAAAATCTTGGCATGAGAAAGGTGTGTGCAAAAATGGTCCTGAAGGAGCTCACCAATGAACAAAAGCAAAGGAGAGTCAAAGTTTGCCAAGACCTTTGGGAGAAGCAAGATGGTGTTTTGGGCTGTGTTATCACTGGTGATGGAACATGGCTGTATTAATATGACCCTGAAACAAAGTATCGAAGTGCACAATGGAAGTCAGCCAATTCTCCACATCCAAAAATTATCTGTCAGTCCAAATCAAGAGTCAAAATGATGTTGCTAATCCTTCTTGTTATCAGTGGGATTGTTCATTATGAATTTGTACCAACTGGACAGTCAACCAAGTTTACTGTTTGGAAGTGCTGAAAAGGCTGTGTGAAAAAGATGAAAACGACCTGAACTTTTCACCAACAACTCATAGCTCTTGCGTCACGACAGTACACCAGCTCACATGGCACTGTGAAGGAGTTTTTAGCCAGTAAAAAAATAACTGTATTGGAACACCCTCCCTACTCACCTGATCTGGCCCCAATGACTTTTTTCTTTACCCAAAGATAAAGGACATATTGAAAGGGAGACATTTTGATGACATTCAGGATATCAAATGTAACATGATGACAGCCCTGATGGCCATTCCAGTAAAAGAATTCCAAAATTGCTTTGAAGGGTGGATAGGCACTGGTGTCGATGCATAGTTTCCCAAAGGGAGTACTTCAAAAGTGACTGTAGTGATATTCAGCAATGAGTTATGTAGTACTTTTTCTAAGATGAGTTTGCAAACTTAATTTCAGAACTTGTACATATCTTTTATACACATTATATATCCTTTTTCAATATTGTTGGGTTTCATTTGCTAAAATTTTATTTGGAATTCTTCTATGTTCATAAAAATATTCATCTGAAGTTTTCTTGTAATAGCTTTGGTTTTGATAGTATAATTTTTGACCTCATAGAATGAGTTCAATAGAATTCACTCCTCTTCAATGTTTTGATAGAGTTTGTTTAAAACTGATATTATTTCTTCCTTAAGTGTTTAGAATAATTCACCAATAAAGACTGGGGTTTTTTATGAGAACATTTTAAACTACAAATTCACTTTTAAAAAATTGGACACAGGGCTATTCATATTGTCTGTTTCTTCTTGAGTAAATTCTTGATAGTTTGTGCTTTGCAAGGAATTTATCTATTGTCATTAAAATTGTCAAAATGTTCATAGTAGTCCCCTTTTCTCATATTAATATCTTTAGAATCTATAGTGATGTTAATTCTCTTGTTAATATTGGTAACTTGTATCATCTATTTCCTGATCAGTTTGGCTAAAGATTTATCAGTTTTATTGATTTTTCTCCAATGCCTAGTTTTGGTTTCATTGATTTCTTTATTGTTTTTCTGACCTATTGAATAATAACAAATTATTACATAATTTTTGGTTATTTCATTCCTATATCTTGTAATATTGGTGCTTTTATACAATATATGTTTTTATTTTTTAAAAATTTATTTTCCAATTATAGTTGACATAAAATGTTCTAGTTGTTTCGGGTGTACAACACAGTGATTAGACATTTATATACCTTACAAAGTGATCACCCCAATGAGTGTAGTACCCATCTGACACCATACATAGTTATTGCAATATTGATTTTATTCCATATGCTGTGCTTTACATCCCCATGACTATCTTTATATTATTCAATGATTTTTTGAAGGAATATGAGTCATTTTGTCATTTTCTATTAAATATTATATTTATAATGTGATATTTGCTATGTATGAAAGACTCTATATATCTTATTTATAGATTAAGAAGTATAATAAAATAAACACCTGTGAACTTGGTGGGTTACTTCTACCTGTCAGATCTCATCTATTCTGACTTTCCACCCACCCTTTATCTCTTACAGGATAACTTCTCTTAAAGTCTTGGCAGGATTCGATTGTGTCTTTCTATGTTCTAATCGTACCTAAGAAAAATTGTTCTCAATATCAATCAAGTTGGCTTGTCTAAGCTAACATTCACTGAGTATTTGCAATGTACAAGGCAATTCTTTTTTTTTTTTATATCATACAATATAGATATTTTTATTACCAAAAAACAAAAAACAAAAAAAAACTTTTAGCACAATCTGTTTTCCTAGAGAAATATTTCTTACACAGATATATGCAGAGATTTTCTTTCAATCAAAAGCCAGATTTTCAGGGGACATAAGTTTAAAAAGAGTGGAACAGTGGGAAGATAATAAATGTGCTCTAATAAAAAGAACCTCTATCACTAGTAGGACTTTGAAAATGACTCTCTAGGTCTACAGTAATGCAACTCTACTGTCACAAAGCAATTCTTATTAGTGTCCTAATGAACAGATGTTACCATGATCTCTTCTATGAATGAAGTCTGTTTTAAGCTATATTCAACAGAAAAATCCAACGCTAAGTTAAACACTCATGGGTTTAGTGTTCTCTCTCAACAAGAAAGCCTGAAGTTAATACTACAAGACTAGGAAGGCAGAAAACAGTGTCACATATGACATGGTATCTTACATTAGATTCCCTAGAAGCAGACTGTGAGTTAGGGATTTATAAGCATGTGATTTACTAAGGAAATGTTTCCAGGAAAGAATGCTAAGGCAGTTTGGCAGGGCAGGAATGGAAGGAATCCAAGTAAGAATGTGATCTTTTCCTGAAGTCTAGCAGAGGGTAACTTCAGCAAGAATCCTATGGGGGAATTTTTGAGTGAAATTTAAGACAGAGTTATTTCATCCAAGATAAGAAAGCTGGGCTTTCAAAAGAATTGTGAGGCTAGTGGGAAGAATGAAAACTCATAGAAACTTTAATCTCTCTGTGCGAAGGGCAAAGTAGCATCAGTACCATAAGAGCAAGCCTTGTCAAGAAGAGCAGCAAGTACTGAATATTGAAAGTGCACAGAAGATGGTGTTATCGGGGGTATGGTACACAGAAATATTATGGAAGGGGATTCAGAAAGAACACCAATATTGTTCACTACACCAGAGTTCTTCCATCTTTCCCTCCTGCCATTTTTAATGTGTAGGCCTTTGTCCCCATGCTCATCGCTTCATGGTCAGAAGTTGGTTGCTCTACATTCAGCCCCATAGGGTCTGAGTAGGAAGAAGGGGAGAAAGTAAAGGACTGAAAAAGGGCATGCCAGTTGAATATATCCCCTTTAAAAAAGTTTTCCTCAAACCATTAGCTTACCTATATTTTATTGTTCAGAACAATCTCAAATGGTTACCACATCAACTGCATGGGAGTCTGGGAAAGGCTGTATTTTTAGTCAGGCATATTGCTTCCCAGAACAAAATGAGGTTCTGTTAGTAAGGAAGTAGGGGTGGTGGTGATGGATATCAGGCGAGCAACTACAATGCTTGCTTACCTCCTCATTTTACAGAGGGTAAACAGATTTCAAGAGAGGTCACATGATTTGCTGAAGTTGCATGGACTGTAAGCATTATACTAAGCCTATGTTCCTAATATGCTGAGCAGTGAGTGATTCATGCTTTCTCTTTATGGGAGTGTCCTCTGGACTACAAATTTTAATTGGACTTGGACAAGTGTTTCATAATTTGGCACCTCAACAGGTAACAGCTCACTGAATTTATCTCTACTAATTGGCTTTCACGTTCATCTTTTGCATCTATTCCTCAGATTCCTAAATCCCTAGTCCCAACCCTAATTATTAAGGGATTTGAAACAACTGAATTAACCTCCTTTTCCCTGAGACTTACAGAAGGAACCTGTTTAACATGACCGTGAGAATGAATATATGAATAGATCTAGGGTATGGGGATAGAGAATTCAGTCCTAGTTCTTTCCCTAATGAGAAACTCACACTGATGAGAGCTCACCTTTGTGCAACTACTGCAGAATTGGAGTTTTAATACATATTGTACATGTTTTAAGTTCCATGTGGACAAAGAACATAGCTTAGATTTCTTTTGTGCTTTCATGGTGACTAGCAGAGTCCTGTATACATGGCATGTATTTAAGGACTAACTGCTAGAAGATGAGATTTATGGGCTATATAGGTGATAGTATGAGGGGAGAAGGAATTTTGAGAGAAGCCTCTTCCAACCCCAACTAGAGTACCACAGCTTAAATTTTTCTGTTCACCATGCAATTTCTCAGCATGAGGCACAAAAGTTGAAATAATTTCTTCTTCTTCTTTCTCCTTCTTCCTTCTTTTCTTCTTCTTTTTTGGCTTGTTTTGTTCTGCAAATGGGGTTATTGATCAATCATTTTAGACTTTGATCAGCTGTTGCATTCTAATTAAATTACCAATTTTCTTTCCAAATGCCAAGTCTCAACTCTGTTTTCTTTTCCAATTCTAAGTCACTTTACATATTCAAATAAAATTTTCCTCATAATATTTCAAGATATTCAATAAATAAATAAAAATCTAAAGAATATAAATTAAATGAAGGAAAATAAGTTTTGACATAATTTTTATTTCTAATACAATAAAACACACAAATTTCTTCCAATAATGTGTTTAAGGACCATCAAAATACATTTCCTACTCTAGGAGCAAGTAAGTAACAAAAAGCCACCACACATTTGAATATTAACCTAATAATACTGACTATAGTGGTAGTGGAAAGGGTCTTTTTAAAAAAGGAAAATTAAACATGAAAAATAACATAGCTAGGTTGAAAGGTATCTAAATAAAGAGTCAGAAGTCTCAGGTTAAAGTTCTAATGCAGGTGCACGTTGGCTATTTGATCTTGGCTTAAAGTCACGGAATACTTCCTGTGTATTGATCACTATGATGGGCATAGGGAGTACAAAGGTGAAAAAGACACAATCCCTATCCTGGAAACTCTCACTTAGTTTTGAATCACCAAAAGTATCAGACAAATGAACTGCTCGTTACCAATATTGGTGGATTAGAACATGCTAACTTTCACTTAGAATTTCAGAATGTTGAGTCATTTTATAATAGTTTTAAAAAATAGCTTATTCAAGAATATAAACAATGTAATGGGTATATTTGGTTAATAACAATTGTTTTAAGAAACTCACACAGATGCATATGTCAATAAGTACTGTTTTTCAAAGGAGGTCATATAGATTCCACTTTTATTTTTGTCTCTATAGTAAAATTATTGACAAAGTAATGAAATAAAGATATATTATTCTACAATTATTTGCCCCATACAGTAATTCTCAGTCTCTTATCTTATGTTCCACCAGCAGTTATGGCCAACAGATCTCAAAAAATTAGAAATAGAAAAGCCTACACTTTCAGAAAAAGTCATTTTATAAGTGTTTTATTATTATGTTTATTATTTATCATCAGTGTTAAGCCTATGAAAAATTGTAGTAGAAATTGCTAAGGTCTTAAAATAAGCAAAATCTATTCCATTAGTAGTTGGAAATGTTATTATGTGGTTGAGTATGATGAATTTTACTACCTTAGTAACAGTAAAACATGAAGATGTTTTTAAAATATTGCCATCAATAGGTATTTACAACATCATGTAGGCAAAGCAAAATAAACGTTTCGGCATCCAGATGTCAGGTAACATGGACATGAAGCTCAGGGGGTGCCAATGGTTTATCAAGGACATGGTTGGTCAAAAGAAATGAAGAAGAAACAAAAATCAAATGAAGATTCCAAAGTAATTAGGGTCATTGGGAAGCTGTCCAACAAAAAGACTTGTGTACATGGGAAAAAAAGGATTAGAAGAAATTTTGTCCAAGTCGACAAATATATTAAAAGTCATTAGTCCCTGGAAGCCTGACACAAACATAAGGGATAGCCAGTTATTGAAACTGTAATGCTCATCCTGTGTCCCACTAGAATCTAGTAGGTTTGAGGACTTCTGACCCCATCATAGTACTTGGATGCCTTAACTTATGTTGTGGTTTAGTGTTTTTTCAAAAACTATTTTAGTTTATTAGATGTTCCTAATGATTCCTATTCTGTGTCTAAAGTAAAATTGATTTCACTTCCTAATGTAAGAATGCCTTGCTTATAGTTAACTCGTCTAAAAAAAAATCAGAATTTAAAAAATAAAACAATTAGAGGTAAAATTAATCACTTTACAAAAATACTGGATTTATTTTTCTTAATTTAAAAATTATCTTTGCCTTTTTCACATATTTACATCACCTGCCCAGTAATGTAGGCATCTGAAGTTTTGGACAGCCACAAACATGGTGTTTTATTCCAGTTGTGAATTGGTCAATCTATGTAGCATCTGGTTGTGTTTTTACTAGTAGCTCTAGTGTTTGAGCCCACTGTTTCCAACCTGGAAAAATTACATAGCTCTTTCAAATGGGTCTTTGTTTAAAATGAAACTTGGGCTAAGGCTCTTGCTTCTCCCCAGAGGTTTCAGCTCTCAATATGAAGTTCTTTCTGGACTGAAAGTATTACCAAAAAAAAAAAAAAAAAGTGAAGATCTGTATCTCTTCAGAATGTTGGTGGGTCTTTTTACCAATACTCTATTTAATATACTAATACTTGTATTGAATATGCAGTTATACAAGGGAAATAAAAAATAGAACTGAAGGATTACAAAAACAGTATTTTTATACATCATAAGGAAAACACTCCACTGAATGTTAAGCACTATTTCCCTTAAATGTTATCTGTTTTTCTTATTTTAAACTTTCATCTTCTTCTTCAGTGGCAGCTATTTGGGCTACCCAACCCAGGATCCACAGCTTGCCATCACGTTAAGTTTAAGAGAGCTTAAATATTATATTCTCTCTACTTGAACCCTCAGTTTGGTCCCCTAATTTAATTAGAGCAAGGCGATTATTTTTTACTCCTATAAACATTCCAGGATTGCTCATACATTCAAATGAAACACATTCTGTGGACGAGGGCTCCCTATGAAGGAGAAAGAAGGTCTGCTCTGGCGATGGGTTTTCACATTTTTGTAGCTGAGGAAACAAGAGAAAAAGCAGCAGTATATGAATAGGAAGTCCAGAGTCAACTGACATCCCTGTTTTAGAAACCAAATGGAAGTAATTATTTATAACTAGGTATTTCTAGCAAGCCTGCTTACTAAGTAAGAGATGGGAGGGGCTGGAAGGAGGAAATGAGTAGAGAGTCAAAGTGGGAGGATTTGATTTAATTCAATGATAGTATACTTTGAGAGACATTATGACTTAGAATGACTGGATCTGGATGTAACAATTCTGGATTTGTTTTCCTCTTTTGCCCCATGTTATCTCTGAGACCTGGGCACGTTGCTTTACTTCTCAAGCCTCAATTTTTTAGTCAGTCAGCCCCCAACTTACCCATAAACATGTGAGTGATATAAATGATTATTATTTTAAGCCAGTAAATGTTGGGAATGGTTTGTTACACAGCAATACCTGACCAATACAATAACTCCAACAGAGTTACTTTGATAATTAAATGAGATAGTACTTATAAAACATTTAGCACAATGCTTGGTATATAATATAGCTCAGTATGAAATGGTTCTTATTGTTGAGTACTTACATATGCTAAACAGTGTTATATACACTTAGAAATGTTTTGTTATGGGAGATGCTGGCTAATATCTGGTGTTCATATTAATATGTTAACTGTGTGAGTTAGCTTTATATTTTGTGTATTTAAATAATTTATATTTTATATTATAGTCTGTGTTTTCTTCCTTGTCTCCACTTGTGGCTTCTTTATTCCTCAAGATGTTTATAATTCTTCATTGTGATCAATATAATACTGCTTTCTACAAACTGAAGAAGAGTATGCAGTGAATCCTATGATTAGAGTGCAGGTTGTTAAATTATCTATAAATCTTGACATATGGAAATGTTTATAACCTGGAAACCCAGAGTGTAAAATTGTTTTTGCATTTGCCTAAGAAAACTATATTTTACGAAGAAACTCTTCTTGGAAGAACAGAGTAGTTCCTGAAGTCAAGTAGGAAGAAGTGGAGATCATTCTATAGAGCAGTGCTTCTTAGACTTTAATGATTACACAAATTTCCTGGAGATTTGTTAAAATGCCAATTCTGATTTAGTTGTGAGGGGACTGGAAATTCTGCATTTCTAACCAGTTCCCAGATGATGCTATACTGCTGGCAGAGACCAGACTTTCAGTAGAAAGGCTATACATGCCATTTCCCTTCCTTCCCTACTCCAGAAGCAAGTTATGAGTAATAACTGGTGTTTTATGTACAATAGCACAAGTAAATACTCCTTCAAAATATCCCAAATACCCAAATCTGCACAAATAAGTGTCATCAATCATGAGAGTTAAGTGCATATTTCTGTTACCGCCACAGAGCGTTCCTTGTTGTTGGCGTGCAGCAAGACATCTTTGTCTTCTGTAGGACTCAGGCTCACCATTACTCTCTGACCATCAACACCATCACCTTGCAGTTAAAAATATATAAATTATAAAGTTAAGCATTGTAACTTATTTTAATTTAAATCAATTTAACACTCAGGAAAAGAGTCTAAGATGTCATACAAAATAACTACTTCATTCAACAACATGTCTCAGAAATATTTGCATCCAAATAAAACTAAACAGGCATTGGACAAATAGCAGATAATTCTAAGCCCCTTGAAAAAGAGAGTTTAGTTTTTATATGCTTTTTAATTATAGAATTATGACTCTAATGAGTATTTCTCAGGGTGTGAGCTTCTCTATCTACATTAAAGCCACTGATAGTTGTCCCTTAATATCCAACTATTCTTATATAATCATGGAACATTTCCCAGCCTGCCTCGTGTGTGTGTGTGTGTGTGTGTGTGTAGCTAATTGTAGCAATATAACTAAGTTCTGACCAATGTGAGGTGAGTGGAAGTGTCAGGTGCAGTTTCCACTTTTTAAAGGGAAAGAGAATTCATGTACCCGTCTTCCTCTTTCTTGCTAACTGGATGTTGTCATGGTGGCAAGTAATCTTGAACTATATAGATGTTGGCAGTCACAAAGAGAGAAAGAGCTTGGTCCCTGGACAACCTAAGGAACAGAGCTGCTATTCCAGCCTCAATTAAGAAATAAAGTTTTCTGTCGATGAAACCACTATTATTCTGTATCTCTTAAATATAGCCAAATCTTTATCCTATTAAACTGCAAAATGGATGGAATGGAGTACATCCTCTGAGAATCTAAGATTTTACTATGAACTTGGGCTCGAGTGAACCTTCTGAGACTGCCTTCCTTTTCCATGGAGCAGTTTTGGATTTGCCTTTACCCAAATGTAAGAATACAAGCATTACAACTAACCAGGCCCCCAAGTTACCTGTTTCACTCGTGGAGATTTGTGAATCATAGTAACGGAATAATACCTCATCTGAAAGAAAATGCATAAAATCCCTTTGGTGATTTATCAAAAGGTTTCAGTTCTAACATATACATAACATCAGAAAATACCATCTTATATACCAACAGAAGCAAAACTTTTGTGGCTTTGAGGAAGGTCTCAAAAACATATGAACATTCTCTGATGAATTCTCCAATACTATTGTTATTAAAATATTTAAAACACTGTTCATATCTCTGGTATATTCTTTCATTAGAGGTTTTATTTTGGTGACATTGATAAGGCTGAAAAGATCTGGTAGGTAATTTAGTGATATCGAATATGTGTGGTCCTCCTTTCATCCTTCACAACAGATACCACTTTTTAATATCAGCATTCTTCCACGCACCCTGACTGAGCTTCTGAATCCTCCTCAACATGGTGATACTCAGGCATCCATTGCCAGTGTATTGGAGTCAGCACACAGCATAAAATCAGTTTGCCATGGCTGAGTTAACCCATTGTTTATTGGTTTGGTAAATTTATTTTTTACTTATTAGTCATCATTATATTATTATAGACAAAAGGAAATGTTCTACCTTTCTTTTGGTTTTGACTCAGATCTTCAACAGAGATGTCATAACTTCCATCCGCATAAGCAAAAATAACGGTTTGATCATTGTATGTGCTCAGAAGAAAGGAACATTCTGCAACAAATGAAAATCTTGTCATTAAGAATTCAAAAACTCGGGAGTTCCCTGATGGTGTAGTGGCTTAAGGCTTCGGTGCTGGCGCTGTCAATGCTGCAGCCTGGGTTCGATTCCCAGCCAGGGAACTACCCACATACTACAAAAAACAAAACAAAAACAAAACAAAACAAAAAAAAAAAAGGGAAAAAGAATTCAAAAACTCAACAAAATGGGGACATAAGAGGAACCTCTGAACAACTCCCCCGGAGATTACAACTAATAAAATACCTATAACTCAACTAAGGACTCCCTATGTCATGCACAATCACAGCTAAGAAATGCATTCATTGCATTAAAGTGCCTGCAGGTGGGCAGAAGGTTAAACAAAGGAGAAATAAAAGGGGAAATGCAGAGATTCAGGCCATGCATGGGTCCCCACTTGGAAATCTACTGCCAGGGGAGGGAGGAAGAAGAAGGCAGCAGGTGAGCATTCCAGACCTCACTCAGTTCACAGGACAGAGAAAAGAAGGGCCCAGAAGTGGTGACATGAGACACCGTAACCAGACCTCACTTTGACCTCCAGAAGGTGCAGACTAGGTCTGCAAGGTGCAGCGACCTGACTTTACTCCGGTTCCAAGAGGAGGGGGAGTGATGGGGCAGTGAGGAGCCACAGCGCAACCTCACTTCAGCTGGAGAAGGAGAAGGAGAGAAGGGACTGCTGCATATTTCTTGTCCCATAACCAGCACAGTCTGAGAGACCAGCATACAGGACTGACCTCAAAGGCTCAGGGGCAGAGTCCTTGGTGCAAACCAGGAACAGAAACAAAAAAATGCGAATGGTTTGAGATTCCTCTAGGACAACATTAAGCATAACAACATTTGCAATCATAGGTATACGAGAAGGTGCAGAGGAAAAACAAGAAATTGAGAACTTACTTGAAGAAATAATGACTGAAAATTTTCCTAACCTGGTAAAGGAAATAGACATAGAAGCTCAGGAAGCACAGAGAGTCCCAAACAGGAACACCACGAGACACATCATAATTAAAATGGCAAAAGTTAAAGAAAAAGAGAAAATTCTAAGAGCAGCAAGAGAAATACAAGTAGTAACTTATAAGGGGACACCTATTTGACTTTCAGCTGATTTTTCATCAGAAACTTTGCAGGCCAAGAGGAAATGGCAGAAAATATTCAGTGTGATGAAAACCGAGGATCTATAATCAAGAACAATGTATTCAGCAAGGCTAGTATTCAAAATTGGAGGACAGATAGTTTCTCAGATAAGAAAAAGCTAAAGAAGCTCATCACCACCAAACTAGTACTACAAAGAATGTTAGAGGGACTTCTTTAAAATGGGAGGAGGGATGAGAGAGTGGGTAAAATAAGGGAATGGGATGGAGAAGTTTAGTTTGATTGTTAGAAGAAAATAATCAAGGAGATATAGAGTATAACATGGGAATATTGTCAATAAGGTTGCCGTAACTGTGTGTGGTGTTAGATGGGTACTAGATTTGTTGGGGTGATGGGAGGAGAGCTGGAGAGGTGGGCAAAAAAGGGGAAGAAATCAAGAAGTACAAATTCATAATCACAGAATAGTCACAGGGATATAAAATGCAGCACAGGGCATATAGTCAACGACATTGTAATAACTATGTATGGTGTTAGAGGGGAACCAGATGTACTGGAATGAGGATTTAGTAAGTTATTTGTTTTGTTTTTTGTTTTGCTTTTTTTAATTTTTATGTGGGTAGCTCCCTGGCTGGGAATCGAACCCAGGTTGCGGCGTCAACAGTGCCAAAGCCTGGCCACTACACCACCAAGGAACTCCCGGATTTAGTAAGTTATATACATGACTCATCTCTGTTCTGTACACCTGAAACCGATATAATACTATATACAAAATGTAATTGAAAAAAAAGTCTCAAGGAAAAAAAAGGATTCAAAAACTTCTCTTTCTATCGCCATGTATTTGAATTCCCATCCCTTCTTTCCCACCCACCTCCCCAATTACCCTCTAGTAACCATTAAACTATTGTCTGTGTCCATCATTTTTTTTTTATTGTTCATTTCTTCTGTTCTTTAGATTCCACATATAAGTGAGATCATTTGGAACCTATGTAATTTTATTAGTCAATGTCACCTCAATAAATTTAATAAAAAAATAAAAAAGAGAGGGAGAGAGCAATATGGCAGAGGGCTGTGGAAAGGCAGCAATTGTCAGAATAAGGAAGCAGAGGCTGGGGCCTAGCTCAACTTCTCTTCCACTTCCCAGGTCTCTCTCATAGCCTTCCCAAGAACCCTCTTCTGGTGTCTCTGCTTCTCCCCTTCAACCTTCCTAAAGAGAGAGCGTTTCACTGGGTGGAAAAAACAAAACAAACCAAACCAAACCAGAATTTAAAAACTTGTTCTCATGAACAATCTTTTAACAATTTTTAAAAAGTACCTCCTCAAAGGTTTTTGTTTTTGTTTGTTTTTTCAGTTTGAGCTGCACTTTGTCCATTACTGTTGGAGAAATGAAAGCCTTTGGTACAAGCTTAATTTAGCTCAAAGGCTGATGTGTGCCACCTGAAAGGGATTAAAGATGCTAATTTCCTGCCTGAAGGCCAGGGGAGGCCATGTGAGGGTGCTTATGGGAAGTTTTAGTGGGAGAATGAACCTGGAAAGGTGACAGACATTGCCTGAGGAAACCTCTGCTTCCTGGCCCCCCACGAACTGGGGGACTGTGGGCAAGAAGGGGCTGTATTTAAATAGGCATGGATAAATGAATACCCACATGGAAGGTGTGGAGTTACTCAGAGACTTCCAGCAGTTTTGGAGAGTACAGGTGTGCACCCCCTTCTGTCCTCTGGCTAAATGACAGAGGCAGAGCAGTACTCCCAACTTTTTTTTTTTTTTTTTAGTGTCCCAGCACACACAGAAAATGCTATATTTCTACAGCATGCTGAGGTAAACTGGGGTAGATTTAAGGACTACCTATCTGGATCCTAGAGAAAAAAATTATATTGTCTTTGCATTATAGAATTATGCTAAGAAAAATATACAGAATATTAAGGAGAATGTTAAATATTGAATTTGTATAAGAACTTCTAAAATACAATGATTTAAAAATACTTAACAAGAAATTTCAATATGCTTCTGGGAACTTAAGGCATTTATATCAGAAATAATGCTTGAAATGGCAACATGCAGTTTCCAGTCAAGTTTTCTTAATGATTTCTTCACTTCTTGATAGTCACCATCAACATGGACTTTATTTGCACAAATAGGTGATGCAATTTTAAACCATTTTAACAACTATTTAAAATATTTGAGTCAAAATTATACTTAAAAATATAATAGCTTTTGCTTCTCTTTCCTTGTCAAAATGTTGAAATTTGAGGGGATAATGTGTCCCTTCCTAAAGAATAACGTATTTTCCCCAGGAATCATGTAGATGGTATTACAGTTCATAGCAAACATTTCAGAATAATGATGGAGTGCTAACTATAGAATGCATATGCATTGGTAGAGCAGCTACCCTGAACCTATATTCTATACCACAAAATGGGCACGTCAGCAGCAAATGGACAGAAGTTTTGTTTTGTGTGTGTGTGTGTGTGTGTGTGTGTGTGTGTGTGTGTACAGCCTCACCTAGGAGACAGAGCCGAAGTTTCTGGTGTACATGAAGACATAGACTTGTGGCTGCTTCCTAGAGTGGGACTTTCCAAGGGTCTTCCTGTGTCTTACCTCCCTCCTCACCCCCACAGCACCCCTGTAACCAGTCATACCTTGGATACTTGAACCATTAGTCACTGTAGTACATTTCTGGACCATAGGTCTATCAAAGGCTAAGGCCTCCGCAGACCAATGTTTAAGGTGCTCCGGATAGGCTTTGAGTACCAAATGTTGCTCCTTGCACTTTCTAGCTGCGGGAAAGATGTGGGGTAGGAGTGGATTGTCAGTCTCCGCTCTGCCCTGACCCCATCCCCTTCTCCCCACCCTGCTTTGAGGATTCCCAGTCAAGGCTGCTTTCCAACTGTGGTGACTGGTGCCAGGGCTTTAGCTATCTCATGGTCTGGAAGAATCAATGCCTCCTGGCACACTTAAACCCAGAGGACACACCCATTGAAGTGCAGGTGGAATAAAGCTAGTCACCCAAAGTCTCAGCACCCAAAAGGCAACCACTATTAACATTTTAGTTTACTTCCTTTAAATGAAAAAAAACAAAAAAACAAAAAAACCAAACAATCAGTTAAAAGGTATTCTAAATAAATAGGCATAACTCTCTTTATTGTACTTTGCTTTATTGTGCTTCACAGATGTTGCATTTTTTACAAATTGATGGCATGTCCCTCCACTAGCAAAAAGATTATGACTCACTTTATTGTGATACTCACTTTATTGCTGTGGTCTGGAACCAAACTTGCAATAGCTCCAAGGTATGTCTGTATATATAATTTTATATCCTCTGTTTTCACTTAATATTATAACAATTTCTCCCATGTATTTAAAAACTCTTTGTATGCCTTTTTAAAACTGGCTAAAAAATAGTTTATCATCTTTATTCATTTTCAGAAGAAAAATTTGGGTGAGGAGAAAAAGTATATACCTAGATGCAGTGACTGAAAACAAATAGATGCCCATCAGTATATTGAAGAATTACCAGGAAATACAGTTTCCTCTTACCTGTTTTTGATGAATGCCTCTTGGTGGTTTCTTTCCTAAAATAATAGGCTTTCTTTCCTATATTAAGGCCAGAACGTAGCTGCATAAAGTACATCTGGCGAACTTCTCTGGCCCTCTGTTGCGATTCTAAACAAATGAAAAAATTATCATACTGTTTCATTTTACCCATCTTTACCCTTTTACAAGCCCTGAGTGTAGCAGACCAAGAAAGCCACTGTAGGTCGACAGTAGCTTATTAGAAACCTTGGGGCCTGTTGTGTTTCAAACTTTTTTAGTTTTTTAGATTTTATAATTGTCATGTAGAGCATATATTGTATATATGTAGTGTATACTCATATATACTACTGACTAGGGCAGTACTCCATAATAAAAAAATTAATTAATTTAAAAGTGAAATAAAGACCTCATGTTGGTTCAAGTCAGGCTTTAACTGTCAAGTGAGTTCGGGTCACATTTTGCTGTCAGATGAATTACGAAAAACTTCAAATCTTTAGAAAAATTTTACATTTTAGAATTCCATATGAGGGAGTGTTGATCTACATCTAGCATATATATCTACCTTTGCCTAACTGAGGGGGATTCTTATGGTCATGTGAAGTCTATAATCTTTTGTACTTATCGAGAACACACTTAATAATTTTGAAGTGATAGCTGTAGTCTATAAAGGTTATTGATTTTAAAAATAGTTGTCCTTTAAGAAGGTGTCTACTGTGGGGTAACCACTGTGCTAATAATATTATATAGTATTTCATTTAATCCTTCACAATAATATGGCAAGGAAGGTATTCTCCTCACTTTACAGATTATGATCTGAAGCTCTTAGCAGCCATGACACTAACTAGCCCAAAGTTACAGGTCTGGTAAGAAGTTGTGACTTAATTGTGTCTAATATCAAAGCTACTCTTTCCATCACCTTATCTAAGAAAATACCACAGTGCAATTTTAAGGACTAACAAAATGCAAACTCAAATCTGTTTAAGTAAAAAATGTAATCAATTATTCAGTAATTCTAATTTCATTTAGCCAAAGAAAAATTAAAATCTCATGTAAAAAAATTAAATTTGATATTTGGAAATCATAAAAAGCCTTTCAGAGTCAAATAGAAAAGGAAGTTAAAACACTTCAGTCATAGGATCTCAACTTTCAACATTATAATAAATGATTTCTCAAGCAATTTGTATAATAAGAGCCAAATTTTATTTATTCACAGTAATTCAGAAAATGAAAATAATTACTTGTATCTTTGGGATACATTCTATGCTTTTTTTAAATTCTTTGGTAGGTTTGCCTTTGTAGTATGCTTTTCAAAGTCAAGTGGAATAAACATTTGTAAGCTACTATTTTGAATTATCTATATCTTGCCTCCAATTTAGATGGGCATCCACCTTTAAGTATCTTCAATTGTCTGAATAGGGCAAGAACTTAATTATACTGACATCCACTTTGGAACTCCCTAAAATTGCTTCACAATCATCAGCTATGGTATCTCACATTTATATAGTGCTTTTACAGTTACAAGGTTAATTTACAAAGCTATGCCAGAACTATTATTGAACTTGGTCACCTGACAAATAATTTAATACAATATTTTATTAACTGTGTCACATTCTCTCTTCAGAGATAAAAGGCATAAGATGATACTGTAAGCATGCTCATTCCTTATATGCTTATCAGTATCTCCTGAGCACAGGACAGACATCCCACGGGGACATGACAGGCATGTTTAAAATTGAGAGTGAACTAAGTGGGGAGGATATGGGTCTTAAGTAGTTAAAAGTGAGGGTCATCATAAGAAAAGATGAAATATTGCCATTTGTGACAACATGGATGAACCTTGACATCATCATGCTAAGTGAAATAATCCAGACAGAAAAAAAATTAAGAACCATATGATTTCACTCATATGTGGGATATAAAGCTGAAAGCAACAAAGAAACAAAAACTCATGGACACAGCCAATAGTTTAGGGGTTACCTGAGGGTAAGGGGAAGGTTGGTGGGAGAGGAGGAAGAGGGAGTCAAATGTATGGTAATGGAAGGGACAAAAAGTGAAGGTCATGATATGCAGGAAGTATTAGGAATGCAAAAATAAGAGACAGGCAAAAGATACAGATGTACAGACTAGCATCTAGTGGGACAAGATGCAGTTGAAGTATTAAAAATACTTTACATTGAGAGTATTTGCAAGAAGGTATACTTCAGTGTTTGGGGCAGATGCAAGTGTGGTGTGAGGGTTCTGGCATGGCCATGGGGACTTTGTAGAAGAAAGTGCTCTAATTGGGTCAAAGGGCTAGGTCAAGCTTACGTAAGGGCTGTTGCTCTTTCCTATCATGTTTGTTGTATGGCTTTTAGAAGTAACTAATTTCTCATAACTAATATCATGATAGCAACAGCATGCTGAAACCCTCAGGCATTTCTGATGAGGAAATGGGAAAGGTCCTGGAACTCTTACTGTAGTTTTACCATTGAGAGAGCCAGATTATGGCTGACAGGAACTACAGAAGTGGATCACTTCATCTTTCATTTCTTCCCCAAACACTTATTTCCCAAAGTTGTCTTCTCACTGCTTACTACTCTTTACCTGTCTGTGGCATTTGACTTTGAAGATTCCATCCTATTTGAACCCTTTACCCATTGTTGTCTGTCATGTTATCATCTCCTTACTTCTCTCTCATCAGTCATCTCTGTCTCTTTGTTAGTTCTTCCTCCTTTGTCTGCTCCTTTGTCTGCTCCAAAATCCTCAGGATTTTGTCCCTTGCATTTTTCTCCCATTTTAGACCTTCTTTCAGAGCAATCTTGCTTGCTCCAAATACTTCAGTCATCTTTCATATGCTAATTACTCCCCAAACTGTAATACTACCTTTAGTCTTTCTCCTGAGTTTTACATCTGTGTTGCTCTTTCTCAAGATGTTTTAACTTCAGCTACCCTAAAGCATCTTTACCTCTACCTCTATAGATAGGCTGACCAGACGTACCATTTGAAATGGGACAAAAAAACAATGGCACTGTCCCCTTTCAAATGGTACGTATAGTCAGCCTACTGACCCCTTGAATTTAGCCCAGTGAGACTAGGCTGACAAGACAGTACATGTGAGCATTCTGAATTCTGGACATCTCTACTGGATAACCTACACTTCCTCCAAATTAAAAAATACTTATAATAATAATAAAAAAAAAACCAACTGGGGGAGTTCCCTGATGGTGTAGTGGCTTAAGGCTTCGGAGCTGGCGCTGTTGGCGCTGTCAGTGCTGCGGCCTGGGTTCAATTCCCAGTCAGGGAGCTACCCACATACCAAAATGCTAAAAAAAAAAAAAAAAAAAAAAAAAAAAAAAAAAAAAAAAAAAAAAAAAAAAAGAAAGAAAAAAAAAGATCTTAAAAAGAAAACTATCTTTTCCTACCCTCAGTATATTCCTCTTGAATTTTCTATCTTGAAAAACAGTACCATTATCTACCATTGTCTGCCCAATTCTTCAATCAGGAAGTTGAGAATAATCCCTTTTTTTCTCTTTTGCCATCCCTCAATTTATTCAATGTGTCCTTAAATCGTATTGATTTCTTGTGAATGTATCTGTTGTCTTAGGTCAGGCCCTCATTATCAGTCCCCTAGGTGAACATAGTAGATTTTTTTTTTTTTTTATAAATTTTATTAACCTTCGGCCTCTGGTTCTTTTTGTTTGTTTGTTTGTTTTTTGTATGTGGGTAGCTCCCTGGCTGGGAATCGAACCCAGGCCGCAGCGCTGACAGCGCCAGCGCCAAAGCCTTAAGCCACTACACCACCAGGGAGCTCCTAGATTTCTGACTAGTTTTTTTTTTTCTACTCTTGCCACCTTGATCTCTTTTCACACTACCACCAATGTGAACTCCCTAAACTAAAAACATCATGTCATTTCACCAATTAAACATTTTCAGTGGTTCCTTACTGTCTGCAGGATAAAGTCAAAGCTCCTTCACTGTAAACAGAAGACCTTCTATGGACAGACCCAAACTAAAGTGGGTGATCTCTACTCCATTCTGTCCCCTACTATTGTCGTGCAGGGATATAATATGCCCATTGTTGTTAGATCTTCAGATTTTTATGCAAAAATCTCCTAATTTTTTATTGTTGCCTCAATTAGAAAACAATATCAACAACACTCTCCAAGCCAAATAAAATACTTGCGCTGTGTTACTCCCACATTGTGACCTCTGGCTATATGCACAAGGAAGCTGGATTGTCAGAGAAGGGAAAGGGTTGGCGGATGTGGGGGAGGGAAAGTAGCAGAGGAGAACGGCCTAACCCTGGAGAGTAGCTTCCTAGAAACTGGGAAGGACTAAGTTTGGGGAGGGGCTTTTCTCTGGCTCATGATGTCCTGTACCCTGTTGGCAATAAAGGTGAAATACTCTGGTGGTGACCAGAACTCATAGGGGTCCTGACTATGTGGATACCTGTAATGGTGGGAAGATGAATTTTGTGGCTTTGTGAGCTGTGGATTGTATCAGACCCTGCTAGCCCAAAGGAGGAAAAGGAATTAAAATGAGCATTCTTGTTTCCTTGGTTAGGAGCTCAGAGCAGTTGATTTAAAAAAATATGTGATATTTCTTGCACCTTGAGTTTTGAGAAGTGGTTCATAATACTTGCAACAGACCTCACAGCTATCCATTGAGTTTTTGACACCAAGTGTTTAAATAATGACAATTTTAGTGTTAAACTAAACCCGTATTATTGGGAAAAAAGATCTGCTAAAGGTCAATAAAAATAATGCAATGCATTCCAAAGTTATATAAGTGATTTGGGGGTTATCTTTAATGATGCAAATAAGCCATTGCACTCATAAAAAAGGAGTTACATTTTAATTTTTGCATCAATGCCAGTAACTCTGGCATAAACTCCAGCTTGCTGCCTTATTCCAGTATCTTAAAGAGCCCACATCTCCTGATGTACAAAGAAAATACTTTATTAAGAGAGAATTTGGGAATGCAGAGTCACTTCCATTGAGTCACTGTTTCTGCACAAAGCATTTTTGACTCAGACTCAGATAAAAAGACCAGTTTAACTGACTTCCTGGCCATTTAGAAACAACAGTCAAATTAGTGTTTTCCCAAGTTACCAAGGACCAGCGTGGGTGTGCTGGGGACTTAGGGAGGACAGAAATGATATGCTTGAACACTTTCTCTTCTAGCCTTTAAGACGTTCTAAGACATGGAGAGGTACCCAAAACATAAGGATTCACTGTCCCCACCACCATTCCTCATCCTCTATTTTTGTTCTAGTTCACTTTTGTGTAACTATTACTCCTGTATGAAAAACATGATAGATAATATAAGGATCAAAGAGGTATATGGCCCTTTCATCTTAAAGCTATGGCTACTACCTGACTTTATTTACTCTTCAACTTGTTCCAAACCCTTTAAGTATGCAACTGGATAGACTTGAGCATCATTTGGTCGTTTCTGCTTTATCTGGGGCCTGGATTATTCAAATACTTCACTTGCTATTCGCTCCTTTATCAGAAATCACAAATTAAGACACTAAGCTTGATACACTAAAGGTCTTAGTAAATGTTTGTTGAATGAAAGTAGACCAGCTTAAATTTGGTTAGTTAATCTGGGAAAAAGTTTTGAGGATTTGGTGGCAGGAGCTGTGGGTACAAAGGGGATTGATGCGAAGAGCTATAACCATATTTATCACCATTAGCAGGTTTAAATGATCTGAACCATTCCTGCCCTATGAGCCATCAAATAACCAAAAGTTGGCTGTATGTAGTCTGTTTAAAACCAAAGCCTGCTTTATTATACACATATGAGCCACCCTTTCAATTTCAGCTCTTGTAGTCTAAAGTAACTTTCGGCAAGGAAGGCAGCATGTATGAAAAGTAAAACAATAAATATCTGATAACAGATTAAAAAAACAGTGTGTAAAACAATCAGAAAGGCTTAAGTTCTTACTTCTCAACCTGGGAGACGTTAGCAGGGCTTTGCCTGATGAGCTCCTCATCTTTGCTGGGGAAATTTTGGTGGTTGAATATTTAATTTGATGCTTCATTTTTCAAGCTCCTGTTGGATTAAAATATAATATTAGTTAAATTTTCTCAACTTGAAAACAAACAGAAACAAATGTAACTGACTCAATATAAAATCAGTAACACAGTCACCTAGAGGCAATAATTATTTGAGTAAAATTTGAACATAGTATTTTGAATATGGATCTATGCTGGCATATATAGTCACAGGACAAAAAGAACTACACAGATATATTAAATGTTACTTAGTGGGTTTAATGTTAGTGGTCATATTAGCACTGGAATTCTGAGACTATTTTGTTATATTTTAGGAAACAAGTAGGTAGATGTATTGATATTACAGGAATTTCACTATAGGGGATTGGAGATACAAATATAAAATAAAAGAAGTCAAGGGAAAATCCCTATAAATTACATTTGAATCAGCAATATCAGTGTGTCCGTATTTTACTTTCTAAATACTTTCCCCACTACTGGGAACTATCATTCTAGATATGGGTTGGGAAAGTAGAAGTGAACATGGAATACCCTGTTGTTCCAGAAAACAGTGAGTCATTAAAAAACTAGTGAGGTTGTATCTAAAGGACATTTGAGTTCCCTTAAAGGGTTTCCTACTGGCCAAATTTGGCACAATTTGAGCAACAAAAAGAGTAATGATGGTAATTGGCTAGAAATCATTTAATGAAAAAAGGAACCCACAAGTCCATAGCATTTCTCAAGAAAGAATGAATGAAGGATATACTCATTCCAGAGGGAATGCTAAGATTAGAAAAATCACCATCTTTCAGTCCCCAATTTAATACTTGATTCAGGCAAGGATCATCCATGGATGCTGTACCTTGACTGTCGGACTGGCTTTCAGTACCCTACTGAATGAACATGGAGTTCTCTGTCATAAATTTCTGAAAGCTCCATGTTCGTTCGGTAGGGCACTGCAGCCTGGCTTCATCGCCAAGGTAAGGCAGTGGTGCTGTGGTTTGTGGAAGGAGCAGGACTTCTTCTCCAGTCTTAAATTTCCTCTGACATTGCCTGAAATTCTGCTAGTAGTTACTGTTTCTTTATTAAACACTTCTCTCTTTTTGCTTGATTAAAAAATAAAATCCAAAAGCTCCTATAAAGTTCATATTGATCAGCTCTTATAGCAGAATAAGGAAGGAGCATTGAGTTCCTGGGTTAGAGGACTCATTGGAAGATAAATTTCATGTACCTTTATTTTTGTCTTTAGAAAACTCCCAACAGACTGAAATGTCAAATTTTCTTGTGTAGATGGCACTATAATCTTACATGCATCTCTCCCATGTACAGCCAGTCTCATGAGCAAAATCCTTCAATGGTAGAGCGGTTGCGGGCTCTCTCTTCTGCACCTGGGAGTGAATATTATCCTCATAGAGCCTGAGGACCTCACATCAATCCTTCCTTATTTTCTTCTTCTGATTCTCCCTCCTTTACTGATCAAGAACACTCAGAAACAGCGAATCTTAGACATCATCTTACTGAACTCTTAACTTTATAGATGAGGAGGCTAAGACTGAAAGATTAAGTGCCTTGCTCAGGATCACAAAAGCAGAACTGGGACTGGAATCCAGTCTCCTAACTTCCATATGCATGCCAGAGCTTCCCAACCTTGCCTTCCTCCTCCATCCAAATGTAGGAAGAAAATAATCAGAATTGAGGATTAACTTCACATGCTCAACCAGTTAGTTGTCCAACTTTATTTTGAAATAATAAATTTCTTAACATGATAGTTAATGTGTAATCATAACATGGAGTAGTACAGTTAGGTAACCTTATTGTAGTTAAACTTTAAATCATACAGAAAATAGTTTAAATAGTACCCTGCACACAGTATGTGTTCAGGTAACACTTTACTGATAACGTGAAAATTACATTGCTAGATTTTTTGTTTGTTTGTTTGTTTTCTCTTTTATTTAAGGATCCTTATGTCCTAGAAACAAATTTTCTTGGATAGACATATTAAAAAGTTTCATTTTCAAATAAAGGTGGGAAATTTTCCAATCTATATTGTATCTCTTAGGAAGTCAGAACTCACATTAACATAGTAAAAGTGTTGACAGTCCTTTATTGAAGAATAATGTGTACCTTTGTTTAACTATTTTCAGTAATTATTTGATTTTATAACTGCGTCCAACCTCTCTACTAACACCCCACTGGACTAGTTTAAGAAAATACACTTCAGGGGACACTGCTCTAAACCAACATTAGCTTGCAGAGTTAAACAAGGTAGATAAGAAACTGAAATACCACATTTACAATGAAGTCACTGACACAGAGAAAGTTGGCTGTTTTTAAAACATTAAATAGTAAGTCAAAGCTATAGTCAGGAAATATTTTCAAATCCTATTCTAAAAAACAAAGCATTCTCTTTAAACAATCCATAAATCTTCTACCTTAATAAATATGATCATTCCTTTCACCATTTTTTTCAGACTTAAAATTTACTCTTTAGTCTCCTACTTTTAAATCAGAAATATTTCAGAATACATGGCAATATTAACATCATTGGTTCTTTTGTGCTGCTTTTTCAATAACATACAAGCAGTTATTGTTGCACATTGGTTATGTTACTCACCTAAGTTATAAATGTGAAATGCTCGTCTTAAGTGATGAGGTTTCCTGTCGTTAAAACTGGTTGATGCAGTTATATTCCAACTCTGCTTATATATACTCATGCACACACTTGAATTAAGCAACATTGGGTGACAGATACATGAGGCAATGCAAATATAGCTAGTTGAATGGGGTTGAATGTGTGGGAGCATATCTTATTCTTACAGCCAAATCTAAAAAGAGCTCTTGCATTATTTTAGCTAGTACTTTGAAGGAATTATATTCAGTTAATCATTAATTTTTATAAAACCTTAATGACATGGACTCTAGTTAGTGTTTATTGCTCAATATAGAGCACACAAGAGCAGATTGTTTAATTACCTTTCTCTTTCCTATGTAAAGTTGGAAAAATTTTATGTAGTTTTTTTGTTTATAAAAATGATGTATATATACTTAGAAAATGTGTAAATGACAGGAAAGCATACATGCTATAGATTGTGACACGTTTTCAGTAAATACTATGCATATCATTTTTCATTAAAAATAGAATATTAAAAATATTTTTTATTAAAAAACAGAAACTTTAATAGAGTGGGAGAAGTAGAAACATGGGGGTGGAGGGGTGGGGTTATTTATAAACAGGAAATTCCCATTGTTCCCCATCCTGGATGTAGAGATATTCTGATGATAACAATTGCCAGGATGAGGTTTCATGGATGAGCTTTGGAAGAATATTAAAGTAATCATCACAGGTGCTCAAGTTATCAAGGGTGATAATAGCAGAAGCATCATGGGACAAAATAGAACAAAATCAACATGAGTAGTGGGACCCAGGGCTGGGCAATGGAACCTGAGGAATGTGTCGCTCTCTCTACTGGCTCTGGGAGATGGGCACACAGAGAAAGGGAGTGGGTTTGAGAATAGTGGTGTCACCAGAGGAAAGCCACATTTTAGGTAGTAAAAGGAAATAGAAGATGCTTTTTAAAGAAAAAGGAGGGAGAGAGCAAGGAATGTGGATGTGTGGGAGAGGGGAAGAAATGATATAAGAAGATTTGAATCTATTATAAAATTAAGAAATAGTATCTTAAATAGAAATTCATTAATTGTTAATTCACCTCTGAGCAACAACAAAAGTGTATAGACCGTTCCAAAGTTGCAATATAGATATGGCTGCCTCTTGGGCTGGAGAAGGCGTCCAGGAACTTACATTCCACAGATACTGAGTGTTCGTTGTTGGCCAGTGACTGTGTATTCCATCAGCATTAACCGTGGGACACTGCATGAAAATGTTTATTTCATTTTGTCATCTATCTACATTTGACCAACTGGAAAACCATTTATCGAATCACTAACCTTCTTTTACATATCAGGCAATGCCCTTTGAATAGTAATTTCCCTCTTACTATACTGATACCCATAAGAATGATAAGTTGGCTTTTGGTCTTTCTTTCCTAACTGTGAATTTTTTTTTTCAGTTTTTTATAAAAAACATTTTTACTGTTAGACTTATTAGGGTGACATTGGTTATCAAGAATTACATAGGTTCCAGGTGTATAATTCTATATATAGTGCATCATCTATCTGCTGCATTAGGCTGCTAAAGAAGATAAAGGGGTAGAGTGGTACTAAGGTAGTGTGGTCACAGAAGGTGGCATTAAAGCTGTACCCAAAAGGTATAAAGAACATATGGAAGGGATGGGACAGAAGGTGCCTTCTGGGGCAGAGAAACCTCAGCGGCAAAGGCTCTGACAAAACTTGTACTGTTTAGGGAACTGAGGGGGCCACTGCAGCTGGAGCAGAGAGGGCAGTGGGGAGAATATAATGTCATGAGTGTGGAGCTGGAATGGGACAGAAGTCCAGGGGGTGGGGGCAGGTAAGGGGCACATGGAGGGAGGTGTGTCCTAGAGGCCTGGAGAAAGGGCTTGGATTTTATTCAAAGTGCAATGGGAAGTCGAAGAAAGGTTTTAAGTAATAGGGGATGTTTTTAAAGGAGTAATCTGGCTGCTAGTGAGGAACAGCCGGAGGGCAGGAAGAGGAAAGAAATAAAACCAGAGAGCAAACTGCACTAGTTCAAGCTCTTAATAACCATGGTGGTAGTGATAGTGATAATGGTGATAGCAGTTACAGTGTCTTGGGCCTCTTCTGTGAGCCAGATGCTTTATATACATTATCTCCAATTGTCAGTTGTGTATGATTGTCTCCATTGCCGAGGTGACGAAACAGAGGCTCAGAGGGCTGTCCAGAATATATCCATGAAAAATAGAGGCATTTATGGCTGGATTTTTTCCAGACAGCTGACAAGTAGCAAAGCCAGAATCTGAAATCAAGCCCATCTGGTTCTTTCTCTTATTCCATGGGAGCTATTGGTAGAATGAGGTGGAATTGAATTCCTGGGCCTTAAATTCCCTTCACTGCCTTGTTAAGTTTGTGTACTCTTGCATGAGCAGAGGATCTATGGGGGTATGATAGGGTCATACAAACCCATTGTGTGGGTACTAGAAAATTATCGGAAGAAGACAATGCCTCTATACGGGTCCTGGCTGGTAGGGAGGAAATGAAGAGTATGACTGAGCTCAGCAACACCATGTGGCTTCATTCTGGGAGATTTTGCAGGAGAGGGTGAGGGGAGGTTGGTCCCACTGATCCTCTGCCCCCTGGGGTGTAGTAGCTTCACTCTCTCTTGGTGCAGATCAGAATAAGTAATGTGGGAGACGGGAGGTTGAAGTTTGGGAACAATGAAACAGCACTTCTCTTACCCAAACTGAATCACTTCCTGTCCCCCAAACTCCTCACCACTCTGCGGGTTCCTACATGTCATTTACCCAGACCCAGGAGAGACTATTTCTCTTAGCAGGAGGAAACACTCTATAAACAAATCTGGCCAATTAATCTATGACTCACGCCAAATTCCTTGTGAGAGGAGGGAAGAGATGTCAGGAGCTTTTAGGGAAAAATTCCTTTTACATCTCCAAGGTGAAAAGCATTTAACCTTTGTAAAGCACTCCCATGCTTCTCTGCAGTGTTCCTGGATGCGCTCTTATCCAATCATTTTTATACACTGGTACTACCTCCCACTGCAGCCTTTCTAGCCTCATGCAGCCCTTTCGTCTACAATTGTACATTTTAGACCCACAGGACTGCTTACTGTTCCCTAATTCACCACACACTTTCACACCCCCACGCCTTAACTCAAGCTGTTTCTTTTGCTAGAGATACCGCTTCCTTTTTGGCCTGGGAAGTTTCTATTTAATCCTTACAGCCCAATTCAAACGCCTTTGTCTCCCTAGCCTCAAGCAGAATTTATTGCTTCCTCTCTTAGTTGCTTATCATATGCAACTCTGTTTATCTCTTCTGCTGGACTGGTAGCTTCTAGGAGGCAAGGGTTGTATTTTAGTAATCTTTGTTTCCCAAGCAAGTATCCACAGCAGATAGTCAGTAAATATTGTGTAATTTGGCTCAGTTCTTTCATTAAACCCTACAAACTCAATAAGGTAGGCATCACCTCCTAGACAGATGTGGAAATCCTGTCCAAATCCCAAAGATCTGCAGAGTGATGTATCTGAAGGGTGTAACTGTCACTACTTCATTTCGACCAGCAAAAGTGACAGTCTTATATGACTGAGCCTATTAGTACCCAGGTCTTGTCCTTGGGTCAATGCTCTTTCTAAAGCATTTAAAGCAGCTGACTTTCTGTTTGGCCTGTGGCCCTGTGATTTTGGTGTGACCAAACATTTCATATTATTCAGTTCAACATGTTGTTTCATTCCCCTCCAGCACTCCTTCTCATGCCTCCCAGACTTTGGAGACCCAGTTGTGTTGGACCAAATCTTGAGTGGTTTTCTAAGAAGCAGAGGGAGAATGACCTCCCATTTCCAAGCTTAGACCCGGGACCTCTCCAGGTCTCAGTCTCCTTTTCTCAAAGATGAAAAGGGTGCAGGAAAGCCAGAGTATTCCTGTGCTTTTGACTCTTTTTCTGCATGGGCTCCCCATTCAGCCCCTTTCTTCCCCTCTCTCTGGGTCCACTTCTATACAAGCAGCTGCGCCAGCCCCTTGCCCACTCGAGAGATGCCACCTGTGGGAAAACGCACAAGCTGTGCCTCAGCCCTGAGTCCTCCTCTCCCTTCACTAACCTTACAGCAGACAAGCTGAGGTGGGCAGGCAAGGGTGGAACTAAGTAACCTGGAGTCATGTCGCAGGTAGAGGCAGATCTGAAATCCACATACGCCATGGACTTGGCTATATTTTGTCTTAGGAAAAATTACATTGAAAAGAAATGTTTTATATATATATAGTATATGCTATATATATTTTGTGAATTCAGAAAGCTCTAAATGCAAGAAGAAAACAACCTATGCAAAAGAAACAACATGGATCAACACAGGTCTTTGGTTTTATTTTAACTCTGAAATTTAAAGTTGAGACCTTTTTTTCTTTTAAAAGTCTTTTTAAGTAAAACTGGACACCTAATATATAAATTATGAATTTTGTAAAACATCAGAGGAGTATGAAATATTCAATAGGAGTATACAGAGTTAAAATTTCTCCTGTGCTTTTAAAAATTAACCCTTATATAGTGTAGACTATATGCCAAGAAATGTACTGACTTATATATTTAATTTATTCAATCATCATAGCAACCTTGCCAAGGAGCAATCTCATTTTCCCTGTTTTGCAAATGAGACAACTGAGGCACAGAGAGATCAAGTAACTTGCCCAAGGTCCCATAGCTAAAACCTCAAACAAACATTTTCAAAATTCATAAGATGCTCCAGGAATGAGAGAAGGAAGCCAAACCTGTCTGGCTTCAGATCTTCTTTCCCACCTGTCACACTCAGAGCAGAAACTCCTTATTCATATTGGGCTTCTGCTCAACAGGTGTCTAGGTAAGAATGATCTTGCTACTGAGAAAACAAAATTGAAAGTTTGAAAACATGGTATGGGTCCACGCCATCTGGATTTTATGAGCCTGTAAGGAAGAGTGAGACAGAGGCCCAATTCATACACCATCAGTAGTGGTTTAGCTAGTGAATAGATTTAGCAACATTTTAAGGAGAAATCATTACACTTTAGGGTTGGAAGAGGGAATTTCCAAAACTTTCAGAAAAGGAGTAGAATCCTTTTCTGAAAAAGAAATATTTCGTAAACCCCAAGAGATAAAAGAAGAGAAATTTGTTAATTTATTAAAATAAATATGGTTTATATGAGGGCTGTCTGGGAAGTATCTAACTATTTAATATGAAAACTAGAGGCATGTATGGCTGGATTTTTTTCTGGAAAGCCCTCATATGTTTAAATTTATAACATTTACTCATTATAAAGTTAATCAGAGATTTCTGTTTCCAGCATAATAGTAGGTTAGTTACCATGACTAACTCTCTTGACAAAAACAACTAAAATTTTGAAAAAATATGTTTTAAAAATCTTTCCAAACTCACTGTTGACCTGGCATGAAAGTAAAGAATGAAGTGCCCAAAACACTGGAAGACGAGCAAGTTTGACTTTTTCCTAACGTCGTCTGCTACATGCTAGAGACAAGACAGACAACTACACGAAGCACAAGGGCCAACAGACAAAACCCAGGATGTGCTTCACCCTTTCACTGCATTCATTGACTTCAAGTTTGTTTGTTTTTCAAAATGTGTCAAAAAGCCACAAAAAATAAAAGTTGATATTTCGACTATTTTATACATTTAATAATAACATTTTGAGCTGCTTTGTATATAAAGAACATTATTTTTATTTTAAAATTTGTATATGGTAATAAATTTATCATTGTTTTGAATTTTAGCAAAAAAATACTCAAAACATACTAAGTGGCATCAATTAGATTTAAGTATAGATAAATTAAAATCTAATGGTATCGATGACATAAAAATTTATTACAAAACTTACAAAATCTTTGTATAGCCTACAAAACACTTTTGTTATTGATAGTGCAAGCCACAGGAAAACATATTTAAAAATCTTGTAAATGGAGAAAAGAAACTTTGAGCTTGTAAAATAAACATGAACACTGCAGTCAGCTGGTGGAAATACTCATTCGGATATATCCAAACATCGCAGCAAAGGGGTTAGGATGAGAATTCTAATAGGAAACTGCTCCATAAACCTGGATACCCAAAGTGACACACTCACAGTGTGAAGGTGATTGAAATAAATCACAGTGGAAGGGAATAGCTAGGAAGCTTGTTTGTCTCAACTCTGGCACTAGATCAGCAGTGTCCAAGCTTCTCCAGACCACATTGGAAGAACTGTCTTGGGCCACACATAAAATATACTAACACTAATGATAGCTGATGAACTAAAGAAAAGTTGCAAAAAAATATCATGTTTTAAGAATTTGTGTTGTGCCACATTTGAAGCCATCCTGGGCTGCAGGTTGGGTATGTATGCACTAGATAGAAAGGAAACTTTACCGTTGAAACTTTATGTCTTCATGAAAAATTAGCCCACATTGGTTTGCAGTTTGAAATCACACTACTTGTATGATTCCAAAAGCCTGACACAGAGGTTTTAATATAAAATGGTTTTAGGTTGGTAGTGTTCCAAGACAAGTGGGAAGGGCAAACACAAATCCTATCTTGAGGAACTCAGCTGCAGTCCAAGCAACAAAGTATTCACATGGAAAAATTTCCAGGGTGAATGAGTAGTTTTCAGTCAAGATTTATAAAACAAATAAGAATACAAAGATGTGAGCCCTAAATGGTAAGAGCCCACAGAAGGAACAGACAGCAGAAACCAACCTGCAAAGGCTTCTTGTATTAGAACAATTGGAAATGACATATAAATCAATTGATTTTAATATGTTTGGGTGTAGTTCCAAAAAGATTGGAAACATTAACAAAGAACAAGTAGATGTAAAAAAGATCCAAATAGACTATCTAGAAATGAAAACTATATTATTGACGTTAAAACTCTATGGATTGAATAAATAGTAGGTTAGACACAGATGAAGAAGCAGTGAAGTAGAAAATATATCTGAAGACACTGTTTGAAATACAATCCAGAGACACATGCAGATGGAAAGTATGTAAGAAGGGGTAAGAGACTTGGTGGACAGAATCAGATAATCTAATGTGTAACTATTTGGAATTTTAGAAAGAGACGATATAATAGAGAAGGAATAATATTTGAAGATATAAAGGCTGAGAACTTCCCAGAATTATTGAAAGACTCCAATCCTCAGATCCAAAATCCCAATGTATTCCTAGCAGGTTAAAAAAGAAAGACAGAAATCCACATCTTGTTACATTAATTATGAAATTGTAGAACATTTAAAAAAAGAGAGGATTGTAATGTCAGTTACTGAGGACAATTATACTATTTGAATAAACAAAAAGGAAATTTTGATTGGGTGTATGGCTGGATGTTTAGTTTTACAGTAGCCCCAGAACCTGTGAAATTAATATCAGATTATTTGCAGAACTCCTAAAGCCTGTCTGTAGTCCACTGAGTACCATTAAGAACTGCAGGGAGTTCCCTAATAGTGTAGTGGCTTAAGGCTTTGGCGTTGGCGCTGTCGACACTGTGGCCTGGGTTCGATTCCCAGTCAGGGAGCTACCCACATACCAAAAAGCGCAAAAAAACAAAACAAAACAAAAAAACTGCAGAGCTGGCCTAAAACTCCTTATTATACAGATGAGGAAAGTGACACTCATTTCTGGTCCTGGCTCCACCCTGTACCTCAGTGGGTACAGGGTGGAGCCAGGACCAGAAATCAGGTCTTCCAACTCATCGAGCAGTATCTGTGACTACTTTTTCCTTTGTATCTTGCTGCTGTTTCTTTAAAACATTAAACAACAGCAGCAAAGAGAAACAAGGCATGAAGAAAGTACAGGGAACAGTTCCAGTTATCAAAGAACATTTTGGTATTATCCTTATGTCCCATGTATGGAATTTAATAACTGTTTGAATACATTCTTACACAGTGCAATATCCCATTTCTGGGAAACAATGAAACTGTTCAGTTATTTGAATGGGTACATGGATGGAGCCTTACTTTGTTTCTTTCTAGCTTGTAAGACAACATGAAGGTAGAGAAAGGTTTTAGAAGATGTAATTAAAACTGAGTCACAGCAAATAGTTCTGGCACAGCATTCTATAAAACATGTCAGGAACAAGGTGTGGGGGGCAAAATCTCAGCCTGGATAAAGATTTGCTGAGAAATAAACAAGGAAAAAGCTGGTGCCAAGCCATACCATGTGTATATACCTGAGTCATCGGTCATAAATCAGCACTAAAATCTGGAGGTAAAATCCAATCTGTTTTTATTCAGTTCACTGCTTTATACCTGGCTTGTTTTGTTTTCCAAAATGTTTATACTTAGATCCACAAAACAAGATAACTTATAAGGGTAGGCAATGCTGACATATCAAAATGCATCATCTCTGTTTATTCATGAAAAGATAGTAATTGCATCTCTCTCTCTCTCTCTCTCTCTCTCTCTCTCTCTGTGTGTGTGTGTGTGTGTGTGTGTGTAAGAATTAATTCTGGATCTTGCCTAATTCTCCACAAATATATGCCAACAAGTGTGAGAGCATCTGGAATTGGCAACAATACAATCAAAACAGATTGCTTAACTGAGGAAGAAAACTTGTCCTTTAGTATTAGCTTTGATTCTGGGAATAGTGCCCAGATTCCAGAGCCTAAAGTAGTTTAATATTTGCACAATTCCAATTCCTAACAAGGACATGGTTCTTTGGGCATTATCATAAATTCTATCAGGGGACTTGCTATGTGTTTTTATTTTTCAGAGAAACGAGATTTTTAGACAGGCAAAGCTTTAGTTTTTGAAGCTCATCTTCAGGGTAGAATGCAATATATACCCTTAAATTGGCTCATTTTTAAAGAAGCAGGTTGATTTGGATATGGTGTATTTTCAACCATGTAAAAGATTGATGAGAAGAAATTTATTCCAGATTGCACACATATATGTTTAAGGCCAGTGAAAGTGTACCTCACTTCCATTCCCAATGCATAGGGATGCCACTGGATACTTCAGAAATTGATCCGCAGAACTAGTAGGCTCTATTTGAAGGCAGCTTTGGAAAACTAAGGAATAACAAGAGAAGTTTCTAAAAGGATGAGCCAGATGTTTATGGAAATGGGGAAAGAAGAACTGTAGTCTCTAAAAAGCGAGGATCAAGAGAAGGGAGACCAAAGCACCAGCTGAGGTACAAAACTTTGCAATGATGGAAGATAAATGTACCAGCCCTTTAAAAATAAAAACATATTTTAAAAAGAATTTTCTCTTCAAGAATTCAAGTCAACTGCTGGTTAATAAAGTGCTTACTAGTTATACTATGAAGACTAAAGATAAGTTTCAAAAATGCACTTTGCTTTGCCTAAACTTTGCATTTTAAGGCTCCAGACACCCAACCAGAAGATAGGAATTCTCTTTGGGTTAAAAAAAAGAAAGTTAACCAATTAGCCTTTAGTATTTTGATGTCACCTGTAGAACCTCTTTGTGATCACGTTTATCAAATGCTTGTGACAAATTATACAAAGTTGATATTTTCTTAAATTGTATGTTATTTGAACAATGTTTTAATTAAGAAAATTAATGGAGGTAGCTTATTATTAGCTCATAATAATTCAATAATAATGACTCAAATTTCTTAATGTATGTTGTATTCAAAGTTTATAAAAACTCAATTTGTGACCATGGGGTTTAAGAGAATAATCCTTTTTTTCTACTATAGTATAACAGTTTTTAAAAAGTGATTCCTAACTATTTTTTGAAATCTACATACAATATGATGGTTTATTTTCTTAATATTTTCTCCTCTAATTAATGTTGCTTGCAACTGGGACACAAAGTTTGTGGCTGTGTGTGTGTGTGTGTGTGTGTGTGTGCGTGTGCAGGGGTGCTCAGCTCTGAAGTTACAATCCTAGGGAAGATTTTTTTTCTTCCTGAAGTGTTTGCTAGCTATCTCAAGCCTGGGGAAAGAGTACTAGTTGCCTCACACTGACATAACATATTTCTAGGAAAGTAAAGAAAATGTATGCATTAAACTTGAAGGAGAACCACCATGCCCACCTATCAAAATGTCTAAAATGAGGAAGACAGAAAATACCTGTTATTGGTAAGGATTTGGGACAACTGGAAACTTGATATAGGGCTGATAGGAGTGCAAATTGTTCCAACCCCCTTTGAAAATAATTTGGTAGTATCCACTAAAGCAGGACATATGCATACCTTTGGCCCAGCAATTCTACTTGAAGTTATATATCCAATAGAGAAGCACAAAAATGTTCATCAAAAGATCTGTATGGGAATTTTCATAGCAGTCCTAGTCATATAACTCTAAGCTGGAAACAGCGCAAATGTCCATCTGTATTATAGTAGCTAAATCGTGGCACATTCATTTAGAGGAATTCTAATGAGTAATGAGAATTAACAAGTTACATTTATGTGCAACAACACAGATGCATCTCACAAACATAATGTTGAGTGAAAGAGGCCAGACATAAAAGGGTATATAATGTACGAATTCATTTACAAATGGTTCAGAAACAATAAAGACAAATTGAATATGTGCTATTAGAAGCATAATAATGGCTATTCTTGAGGTAGAGAGTAGCATGAAGCAGCTCTGGAATTCCGTACATTTCCATTTCTTCATATAGTAACATGGGTTTGTTCACTCTGTGACAATTCATTAAGCTGTACAGTCATGATTTGTGGGGTTTTCTGTGTGTATCTTATATTTATGTTAATTAATTTATTGTTAAGTTAAAGAAAAGAGTCTGTCAATGGATTCTAAAATATGAGGGCTGTCCAGAAAGTATCCAGCCATGTAATTTGAAAAATAGAGGCATTTATGGTTGGATTTTTTCTGGATAACCCTTGTATATGGATCCCACGTTCTCAAGTGTGGTGGTCAAGGAGATTCATTGACAGAGTTAAATAAGCACTCTATTTCATGGTTAAAAAAAATTAAAGGCATGTGAGCACCTGTGTTTAAGAATGAATTGAGCTGACTGAAATATAATCAGATGGGAATTGGACATGTGCTCCATGTGGCTGATGCCCTTTACATTTACCTGTGCTCATGCCATACCAGCTATTAAATGTTCTGAACATCGCCCCTGGATAGACCATGAGGTTCTTTTTTCACAGCCAAAAATGTGACCACCACCCAGTAATATATTGCATTGTCAGATGATATTAAATTTGATAATTAGAAGACATTTTAAAATAAGAGTATGGACGTTTTCCATTCACAGATATGAGTGTTCCTAGCCTGAACAAACAACCACAGTCCACACCCTGGATACTTAATTTCCTTAAAAGTTTAAACAGAATTGCCTTGTGAATGATCAGAAAATACAGCTCAGAGATCTGGAAACTTGTCCACCATGGTGTGACAAGCCTCTATCTCCCACCTTGCTTACCTCATGGGCTGCTCCAGCCATTCCCCAAGTGACTGACTTTATCCTTTCTATGGGATTCTAAGTAGGTCAGACTTGGTTACCTTGAAGCTGGGTTTGAGGCGAAAACTACTAAAGTGGAATAACTGTGCTAAACAGAGTCCTCTGTGTCTTATTCTTCTCCAAGATAAGATTTAATAATTTTTTCTCCTCTGGACAGATATGACCTCTTCCTGAGTGTATCCAACAATGCAGAGCAAAAGAAAGTAACTGATATCCCTTCCTTTGCCAAGAAGAGGCCTTGCATATAGTAGGTGCGAAAGGTATCTAGACCTAATAATGAACCACAACCTTAGAGGTTATAGTAGTTTTGGCATGGTTCTGCCTAGAAAGTAGTGAGAGGCATGGAGTCTGAACCCAGTCTAAACTCTTTTAGAAACATCTGCCATAAATAACCAGGAAAAAAAGTGGGGGGATGCTTCTAAAATATGGACTTCTGCCTAATTTTATTTTATGAATTAAGAGATACAAGGATTTATAAATTATATTTTTCCCCAAAAGCACATCACAATGCAAATGACTTTAATGCTTCCGAATGCTGAGTCTGATCTCATGAACCTCATAGTACTGAGGAGCAGTCCTTCAGTTGACATAATAAATGGTAATAACAATTGGATAGCCAGATGTAAGCATTACGTGTCATGCCCTAGGCCTCTCCATAATTTCTTAGTAAAACAGCTTATATTCTTTTGAGTTAATAGCATCAATTTATTCTATTCAGTGACCACCACATAGTGACAATTATAATTATAGTCTCACAAACCACATGGCTCTTGAGTGAGTCATTGGAGAAAAAATATTTACCTTCTTTGATAAAGTAATGCTACATATACATTCAGATAATATGGTTATCATAAAAGTAAAATTTAAAAAAAGGAAAGTTGAAGATAGCGACCAAGTTACATTGTAATGAATGTTGGCACCTATGTCTGTGGCTGAAACTTTTAAAGCAGATTAGAAGAACTATTACTCAAGGAAACTTAAAACTACTACTAATAATTTACTGATATGAAGCAATCATGCTGATAAAGTATTTAAAAACAAGATTGCTAAAGAAGGTGGATAAGTAATATGTAATACATAGATAAACAATAACAGAAAAATAAAACCTCAGAAGGGAAAATTTGGGAATGAATAAATTCAGATTAAAGGAAGATTCATATTTGGTTACAGTAATGAAAGGGGGCTTGTGGTGGTTTGTTTTACATTTTGCACCAGAGGGAAGAAAACTTCAGGCTCAGGAGAGTTAAGTAAGATTCAAAATCACTCAGCCGGTAATGGATGATGGATGTGAGGTCTGCCGGACTCTAAAAATGTGTGTTTTTTACAGAGCGGTGGATGAAAAGGGGCAGCTGTAATAAATGTAACCGAAAGTAACCTCACAGGGTAATCCGATTGCCAATTCTTAACTGGGCCGGTCATGTGAGTAGTCTTTAAATTTTTTAATCAAAGGTTTTAAGCCAGCCCTGTCCATTGTTCTTGTGAATCTAGGTTAACATACCCTTGAAATACCAGAATATCATTCAAGTCCTAACCACTTTAAAGACAGCATGTAATCTTGTTAAGCATCCTGTAATCTAGCCCCCACCTGCTTTCTCACACCTTCACCTCATCTTCCTTCTGTTTCCTCCTTAATTCCAAAGGTGTAAAGGTAACTGCAAAACTGTCCTCGGAAGCATTTGAGATCCTGCTTCCCGGCATTATCGTCAGTTTGGCTCAAGTAAATTATACAAAACCTCAGGATTCGGTGTTTTTATGTGGACACGAGAAAAGACATATAATCTCCTCTTTATAAAGAAAATAGAAACTGCTTAAATAGTATTAAACAACTGCCACTGATAGAGGCAGCAGGCGAAGACGTGAGAGTGATAGAGATTTGAACACAACAGACACGGAAAACTATGAAGTTCTGTCAAACTCTATCAGAAAATATTGTACCTTTGCCAGGAAATTCAAGAGCAGTAATGAGCATGACATACTTACAATTGGAAAAGGTCTCCGATGCACTGGCACTGCTGTGGGAAATGGTGATGAGCACCCAATGTCTGAGGTGTTCCAAGTGAGGCGGAATTAGATATAGGCTGGTGCGCTGATTCCAAGTGAAGCACCCAGCCAAGTGTGCGGGCCGACTCCCTGCTGTTCCGGCAATACCAATGGAAATGGCAAATGAAAGTTACATAAGACAATGGTAGCTGGCAGAGTCCCCTTTCCCTCAGCTGGCAATGTAGCCCTAAAGGAAATAGGTGTTTTAATGTCATCTCATTAATATTTGTATGTGTGAGAGTGATGGAAACGGAACAGAAAATGGCTTCACAAAGAGGATTAGAGATCCATTCAGTGAAGTTGTTTGGAATCTATCTTCCTTCATGGTTCTTTTTCCTTCACAGGAATTGACTCTGGGTTTTAATCTCTGGTCTGAATTAACTGATTATGTCACCTTGGATTAATACAATCTTTCCCAGTCTCACTTATTTAATTTTATAAATGGAGAAGGACAATATTTATCTTACAGGCGTGCCGTAAGGATTAAATGGGATAATGTGGGAAATATATCTCACATTTAATACGTGTTCAGTGATTAAAAAGTTACTTTTAGTGACTGCTTCTGAGTTGCTTGACCTTTGTAAGGGTAGAATTTGGGAAATTAATGAGTTAAATGTACAGTTTGATTCATCCCCTAGTTTGTTGTCTTAACTGCCTGCTATTCAAGTGGCTTTTCTTTGTCCCACCCCCACCTCCCTCCCTATTTAAATTAATGACTCTTTTGGTCCCTCCTTAAGGGTACACATACCTTGCTAACCCAATTAATCAGGGGAGCACTAACCTGGAAAGAACATCTAGTAAGAACAATTTCTCAATTCTCAGGTCCTAACTGAGAGATTCAATATAGAATGGCTCCCTCCCCTCACCCTACTGTAACTCAGCAGAGCCTGGGGAACTGCAAATGTAGCCTGGGAGACTGACAACTTAGCCCGAGAAACAATAACTTGGCTGGGGAGAATGAAACTTGCCCTAGCCCTTACCTGAGCCTGGTACATAGAAACCCATCCTTGACCAATCAGTAGTGACCACCTAGCCCTTACCTTAGCCAGGTGAATTGGAACCTGTGCCTGACCAATCAATAGTGACCACATATACCTCCCTCTGCCTTATGCTTAGCAACCCCTTTACCTATATAACTTCACTCCCAAGGCCGGAGCTGCTGCTCTCCCATTGTGAGACAGCCGGGCAGCTTCTCCCCCAATAAAGCTTGTCACTACCACTTGTCACTACCACCCGGTGTTTCAGCTCATTTCTATCACTAGCAATTTTTTTTTTTTTCAGTATAAGTATAGTTCATTCCCCTTTCTTGGGTACCATAGCAATTTTTGATGATGCAAAGAACACCTCAGCCACTGCTTTTTATATTACTTTACAGTGGCCCTGGGAGGTGATTTTTCAACCATCAAGCCCTGAAACCTGCACAACCAACTCCTACTTTTCTTTGTTATTTCTCCACCTGCCTGCTTATAAAACTTCTTGATTATCCTTAGTTTAAGAAATGTGGTTTTTTTGAGAATGTTGGTCTGCCATCTTCCCTAGTTGCTGGCATCTACACAATTTCCTTTGCACTTTTCTCCACACCAACCCTTGTCACTGGAGTTTTTGGGTTCCAGACAGCACAGGGTGTGGACCTGAGTCTGGTGACACCTTCATAAGCATCACAATGCCTCTCTAGGGTAAAGCTGTTTATTACCATTGTTGTTTGTTTTACATTTTGCAGCAGAAAAAAAATAATTTAGACTCAGGAAAGTTAAGTAAGATCCAAAATCACCTAGCTAGTCAATGATAGATGATGGAGTTGAGGCCTGTCTGGCTCTAAAAATCTGCATCTTTTTGCTGTTATGCTGTTGTGCTCTTCACTTACAGCAAAAATAAAAACCTTCACAGATACAGAATGATCTACCAAGAGTAACAGTCAGAGTGCGAGCCTGTGCCAGGAGTCTGCTGCAGGAAGGAAGTACCCCACACCCCTTAGTCCTCATTAACACACCTACCCCACGATGACCTTGGCCCGGCCTCTAAGGCTGTGTCCCTTTAAAGGTTCTTTTGCATGCTGGTCAGCAGCAGAGAACCCAGAGGGAAACCAAAAAGAGTTGTAGGTTCTACTATGACTTCCTGAAGTCCTTGAACCAAGAATCCTTTCAGTTTTTAACAGAATTAAGGTTTCTTTCTGGCATTCAAGGAGATTATTTTTGGTTTTAATGTTTCTAAATGTCCCTGCTGCAAACTGATATAAAGAAGAAGAATTTTGACTGACTCTCTCAATTCCCACTGTGTTTGCCAAAATTTCAACTTGTTGAATGAAAGATGCATTGATTTTGACACACACTCATATCTCAGGCTATTAGATTTACTGGCATAAAGATGCTCTGATGTATGTTTTTTCTTCCCCAATGCTGCTTGAACCTCCCTCCATCCCCCCTCCCCCATGCACGGTATTTTCCTGCAATGATTCAATTGCTCCATGAAGCAGAACTTTTTACCACTGAGGCTCAGGCACATCCCCTGAAGTTAGTTGCAAGCTGTGGCTTTAACCCTCTACTGACCTTGACCAGGAATGGCAGCTCCCATTTCTCAGTCCCTTCCCTTCCTTGCAGCCCTATTTCAACTCCTAAGTGAAAGTTCCCCTCAAAATTCTTCCCTTTGGATAAAAAGGAAGCGGGAGGAGGTACATTCTGGCTGTAGATCTTGAGAGTTAAACAGTGATGGGAAAGAGAAATATCTAGGTCAAGAAAATGAATTATTCAACCACCAGTCAAGTAGGAAATCCGGGAACCTTTTCAAAGAGCAACGCAGAAAATGTGAAATCTGAGTTGCGGAGAGGGAGGCCTGTGCTGTATTCTTAACTATTTGAAGAATACAACCCAGCTATGTGAGTCAGCTGAAGCACCCCAAACTTTGGGAAATAGAGAATTCTGAATTTATCTGAACACAGACAGAGCTGTGCCTTTTCAGAGATAAAATTAAAAGAGGAACATCAAGTATTTGGAAAATAACTGTGAGAAGCAATTGGGAGATATGCTGGGAGTGAACTAGGACCATAGTCTTTTACAGGGCTGATTTGAGCTGAAGAAGCACAGTGCTGACGAAGGAGTGAGAGTCAGGGAGACGCCGTCCTCGTTTTAGACACTTGACTCACAAGTCTCCCAGAACCGTCTGGAATCCATTTGCATGCAGCCACAATACTTTTTTATTTTGTTCTTTTTTGTTTATTAAAATACGTCTGGAGACATATATTCATGCATGGAAAGATAAGGCAGAGAAAAGAGCAGGAAGAAAAAAAATTGTCTTGAGGCAGACAGCAAAAAAATAAAGAAAACGAGGGATATTTAAAGGAAAATCTAAATGAAGAGCCATAAGCCAAACTAATGAGCGTTTGAATTGACCCATTGAAGATATCAAGTCCTTATTTTTTTCCCACAAATCAATTATTTTGGAGCAGGCAATTTTGAGGGAATGGCACCTAAATCTAAGTTTGTCTTGGATAAGCATTAGGAGTATGAAGTAAAATTATTAGCTTCTTTCATGAAGTTTTGTGGAAGGGCAAGGAATATTTATTATAGAAACTATTCCAGGTTCTTGAGCCACTTTCCTTGCTCAAGCCCGCTCCTACCTCTTTGGAGTGTACTTTTTCTTCAATAAACTATCTCTTTGTTTCACCACTTTATAAAAAACAAACAAACAAACAAAAACTATTCCATTCTATATTAGCAATTAATAATTTTCCAAATCCCCCAAAGGAAATTAAAGTGGAGTTTATGTTAGTAGCAACTATCATCATCAATTTAAACTGCAATTGGCAATAATAAGAAATCACCCTAATTCTTTATTTTATAAAAATGAAACACAGTTCTTCATGATTCCCAAGATCCTACTTTTTAAAACCTGACAAAAATCTATCAGAATAGTTGCTTTATTCTTACCTTGTGATCTTGTTTTGATGTCTCCCCTGTAAAGCTGCAGTTCTGTGTTAAGAGAGCCTGCAGATTCAATTTATTACCCAAAGTTTGGCAGGGAATCAAACTACAATAGGAGGGAGATCTGAGTGGGTGAGATTTTAGAAGGTTTTTAATTGCATATAAAGAGCCAATAGAGTTAAAATCCTGTCAACATCTATCCAGTTTAAAGCTATTTCCTGTTCTGGGTAGTAATGTCCTTTTGTGATCCCCAGCCTGAGCAATTATCTGCTATAAGCCATTGTGTTGTATTTGTGAGGAATGAAGGAAGAGGGCTGTGTCCACTAATGGGATTAAGCAGTGAAGATAGAATGAAAGTAGGCAGGAAGTCAAGATGACCAATGCTGACAGGAAAATGAACTGTGTGCAGAAAAATGGGAATGTCAACATGCTCTACCCTGGGCATCCTTACAAACACTGATGTTACAAGGGATGAACAGTATGGCTGCTTTATCCTGTGTGAGGTGGGACCTTCCCCCTTGTCCCACAAAAATGGGAAGTATCTTTTTTTAATGTGGAGGGATTGTGCACTTGGAATTTGTGCCTCCAGGTTAAACCATCCACCAAAGTTTTTATCTGGAAGTTTTGAGAAGGTTGCATCACGATTTGCCAAAGAAACATCCAAGTTTCTTTGATTGGTTCATGATTGGTTCTTCCACCATGACTACAAACCTGCCCACACCACGCTGAGTCTTTAGTAGTTTTTTACCTAAACCAGTGTGACCCCTGTGCCCCATCCTCCTTATTCACCCGATCTTGTCTTAGCTACTTTTTTTGTTTCTTTGGATGAAAAAAGGGAAACAATGTGGAGGTGGTGAACAAAAAAGTGGTAGAAGCACTTTAAAAGGCATCAAAATCAACGAGTTCAAAAACTGTTTTGAGCAGTGGAGAAAGCATCTCAATAGGTGCATGGCATCAAACAGAGAGTACTTTGAAGTTGCCTGAAATTTAAACATGTAAGAATAAAATACAGAACTTTTTATAAATAAATTTCAGGTTTTTTGGGTGCTCCCTCATATGCTGAACTCTATTATTATAAAATATCCTTCTTTACCTATTTATTATTTATTTTGGAAGTATCTCTTAAAACCAATATATGGTTGGGTTTCTTTTTTGACTATCATTGTCTTTAAATTGAAGTAGTATATTTACATTTATTGTAATTACTGATATATTTGGATTTATTTTTACTACCTTGCTTTTGTTTCTGTTTTGTTCCCCTGGTTTATGCCTCATTTTCTTCCTTTTCTTGCTAGACAAAATTCAGATTCCCTGTCTCCTGTTGTACACACAGAATTGGCAAATGCCTCTGGAGCAAAAGTGGCTGTAATTGTTAGTTCATCTGTCCTTGGAATCTTGGCTCCTTACCCTGAAAAGTTTAGCAGCTTTCTCCTAACTTAAGATTCTTTTTCTTTTTTCTATTTTTTTTTTAATTTTATACAAAGTCTGACAATTAAGTTTGTGAACTCATCCTAGAAAAAGTGCTACAGACCTCATTACTGAATATCACTATGCTCACCTTCAAAGTACTCCTCTTGGGAAGCCATGCACCAGTGTCAGTGCCTAGTCCACCCTTCAGAGCAGTTCTGGAACTCTTTTTCTGGAATGGTCATCAGAGCTGTCATCATCCCCCAAAATCTGAGTTAATTTCGTGAACTTGCCAAGGTTATAACACCTTACTGAGTTGTGTGTACAGTGCTGCCCATGTAAGCTCACGGTGGCAAGTTCACAAACCTAATTGCCAGATGTTGGGAATGATGACAGCTCTGATGGCCATTCCGGGAAAAGAGTTCCATAATTACTTTGAAGGGTGGAATAGGCACTGACATCAGTGCACAGCTTCCCAAGTAGAGTACTTTGAAAGTGACCCTAGTGATATGCAGCAGTGAGGTATGTAGCATTTTTTCCTAGGATGAGTTTATAAAATTAATTGTCTACCCTCATATATTAGAGTAAGGAATTCCAGGGTTACATCCCTCCACAGAAGCAACTAATAAGCTGACAAAAACTGTTAGAATCAAATTTCATATAACCTGCAATCTAGTAAAAATTTACAAACAGAAAACTTAATGAAGAAAAAAGCTGATGCATTGTAGTAAGAAAGTGCTGTGGTATTTTAAATTGCCCCCTTGCCATCCTTTACCTCCCAGAACAATGGCAGCCATGAAAACAGCAGCCTGCACACCTGATGAAGGGACTTGTGCCAGAGGGAGCAAGATGAACCTTTTTCTCAAAGAACTGTGGTTGTGTGTTTTGACCTGTCTGGTGCCTCCCAAAAGGACTGGTGCCAGGGCTTGCCTTTGTTTTATCTGATTTGAAGTGTTCCCAAGGCTGGAGTGGCTTCTTCGGCAGTGTTTGCCAAAAGCACTTAAAGCAGCCTGTGGCAAGGAGTAATACAATCAGAATGAGCAATAGACAGATTTTTTAAATGCCTGGGAAGGAAGAGATTGAGGAAGGAAATATGTGGGAGAATAAGGGCTTATTAGTTTTCATCTATACTGCGGAATCAAGAAGCCAACATTTATACCCAAGGCTGGACACACATTCAAAAGAGGCCTGAGAAGATGCTGCACTTTCACTTCTTCTGACCTTCAGGTTCCATGCTAGCATGAAGTGAAGGCTGTAGTATAGTTGTACATGGCCTAGCTAAGTATTAATGGCATGCCCAACAGAGCTAATCTGCAAAAATTGGAAGAGTTATTTTTTTTTCTCTTCTAATTTTAGATATAGTTGCTTAAGGAAGTCATTCTCCTAGCACTAGCTAGCACCAGTAAGCTAATGGAACACAGACTTCAGTGGTCACATACAACGGCATATACAGACTGTACAAAAATACTTTAGAAAAGTCACTAAAGAGATATCAAAACCCACAACAAGCAAGAGCAACAAACCCTGGGAATGGGGACAATTGAATTTCCAGAGTTGCCACATTATAATATTCAACATGTTCATGTGTTTTCAAAACAAACTTATGAGGCATGCAAAGATACAATAAAATATGATCTATTCATAGGATAAAAAGAAATTGACAGAAACCATCCTTGAAGAAAATCAGAGATAGGCCTTACTAGACAAAGACATTAAATTAACAGTCTTAACTATGTTCCAATAGCTATAGGAAACCAGGACAGTGATGTCTCACCAAATAGAGAATATCAATAAATAGAAAGAGAGGAGGTGCAACAAAATGCCATGAGAAGTACCTCTAAAAAACTCCTCTGGAGATTCCAACTAATAAAACACCTATACCTCAACCAAGGACCCTCTATACAATGTGCAATCACAGCTAAAAAACCCCACTCATTGCATTAAGGTACCTGCAGGAAGACAGAGGGTTAAACAAAGGAGAAATAAAAGGGGAAGTGCAGAGACATGGCTGCACACAGATCCCCACTTGGAAATCTACCACTGGGCGAGGGAGGAAGAAGAAAGCAGTGAGAGAGAGCTCCAGACCTCACTTGGTCCACAGGACTGAGCAAAGGAGGCCCAGAGGTGGGGGCATGAGATACTACAACCATCTCATTTTGGCCCCAGGATGTGCAGACTGGTCTGCAAAACGCAGCAGCCAGACTTCACTCTGCTTCCCAAAGGAGGGGGAGAGACTGGGTGGTGAGGAGTTGCTGTGCAAATGCTCCAGCCAGGAAGGAGAAGGAGAGAGAGGACTGTGTACATGTTTCTCAGCCCACAACCAGCATGGTCTGAAAAACCAGAATACAGGGCTGACCCCAAGGCTCGGGTCAGAATCCGCATGTGGGGCAAATCAAGAACTAAAAGGTGCCCAAACTCCCTGCACAACCTCTGGAGCATCAGGAAGGAAACAAAGCCACAAATACTCTCCCCCACAGACCTCTGCCCATCCAGCGAACACCAAAGAAACTACAGCAGCAAGGGTCCAAAGAGGCTGCCAAAATGAGAAACCAGAGAAAGGGAGCTCAAATGAAAGAGATGGGGACAGATGACCCATTAAAAAAAGATGTCAAAACAATGACTCTAAAAATGTTTAAGGAACTGAATGATAATTTCAACAGACAGATAGCAAGCATTAAAAAAGACTTACAATCCATTATAAAGGACCAGAGAGAGATAATGACTATATTAACTGAAATAAACAAGATAATCCCAAATAGGAACACACCGAGACACATCATAATTAAAATGTCAAAAGTTAAAGAAAAAGAGAAAATTCTATAAAGAGCAAGAGAAATGCAAGCAGTAACTTATATATGGATACCCGTTCAACTCTCAGCTGATGTCTCACCAGAAACATTACAGGCCAGAAGAGATTGGCAGAAAATATTTAATGTGATGAAAACCAAGGATCTAAAACCAAGAATAATGTATCCAGCAAGGCTAGCATTCAAAATTGAAGGACAGATAAAGACCTTCTCAGATAAGAAAAAACTAAAGAAATACATCACCACCAAAACAGTACTACAAAGGATGTTAGAAGGACTTCTTTAAGATGGGAGGAGGGATGGATAGTGGGTAAAAAGGGAAAGCGATGGAGAAATTTAGTTTGATTATTAGCATAGAATCAAAAGCAACAAAGAAACAAAACTCATGGACACAGTCAATAATTTAATAGTTACCTGAGGGTAAGAGGGGAGGATGTGGGGGAGAAGAAACAGGGACATAAATATACGGTGATGGAAAAAGAACTGACTCTGGGTGATGAACACAAATACAACACATAGAAGATGTAATGTAGAATTGAACAGCTGGAACCTATGTAATTTTTATCAATCAATTTCATCCCAATACATTTTAAAAATAAAATAAAATTTAAAATAATAAATAAATAAATAAATAAAATAGAAAGAAATGATAAAAAAAGACCAAAGTAGAAATTCTGGAGTTGAGAAGTAAAATAACTAAAATGAAAATATGTACTAGAGAAGTTCAATAGCGAACTTCAGCAGTGAGAATTACTGACAGGTCAAATGAGATTGTCCAGTCTGAGGAGCAGAAAGAGAAAAAAATGAAGAATAAGGAACAGAGATTAAGAGACCTGTGGGACACTATCAAGGATAACAACATATGCATATTAGGAGCCCCAGAAGGAGAGAAGAGAGAAAAAGAGACAGTATGTGAAAAACTAATGGTTAAAAACATCAGATGTTTCATGAAAGATAAGCATCTATACATCTAATATACTCAATGACATCCAAGTAGGATAAATTCAGAGATCCACATTAAGATACGTTATAGCCAAACTGTCAAAAGTCAAAGACAAAGAGTAGCAGCAAGAGAAAAGTGTCACATCATGTATGAGGTATCCTCAATATGATGAACAGTCAGTTTTCTTCAGAAAACATGGAGACCAGAAGGCACTGGGATAAGAGAGGAAATGAGGAAAAAAGACATAAGACATAGAAAACAAATAGTAATATGGCAGAAGTAAGTCCTTCCTTATGGTTACTTTATGTAAATGTATTAATGTTTCCAAAGCAAAGGCAGAGATTGACAGAATGAATAAAAAGCATGATTAAACTATATGCTGTCTAAAAGCAACTTGCTTTAAATCCAAAGACACAAATAGGTTAAAAGCCAAAGGACGGTAAAGGTATTTCATGCAAACAGTAACCAAAAGAGAGCTGGTGTGGCTGTGCTCATATCAAAGTAGACTTTAAGAGAGAAATAGTTACAAGAGACAAAGGGTATTATATCTTAATTAAAGGATCAATCTATTGAGAAAATTAACAATTATAAACATATACACAGCAAGCAACAGAGCCTAGAAATATGTGAAGCAAAAACTGACAGAGAGGGGAGAGAAAAAGCCTTCCAACAATGATAGTTGAAAATTTTAATACCCCATTTCAATAATAAGTAGAACAATAAGATAGAAGGCCTATAAGGAAATATAGGAATTGAACAACACTATAAACCAGCTAAAGGTAACACATGTATAGAACACTTCACCCAGCAAGAGCTGAATACACATCTTTTTCTCAAGTGTACATGGAACATTCTCCAGCAGAGACACATATTATGCCACAAAACAATTCTTTATGAATTTAAAAAGATTAAAATCACCCAAAGTTTCATCTCTGAGAACAATGAAATAAAACTGGAAATCAATAACAAAAGGAAAACTAGAAAATTCACAAATATGGGGAAATTACTCTTATGCAACTAGTGAGTCAGAGAAAAAATTACAAATGAAATTAGAAAATAATGTGAAATGAATGAAACCTACCAAAACTTATGGGATACAGTGAAAGCACTGCTCAGAGGAAAGTTTATAGCTGTAAATGTCTATGCAAAAAAAAAAAAAAAAAAGAAAGATCCCAAACCAATAATTTAACTTTAAATCTTAAGGAACTAGACAAAGAAGAGCAAACTCAACCCAAAGCCAGCAAAAGAAAGTAAATAATGAAGATAAGACCTGAGATAAATAAAAGAGAGAGTAGGAAAACAACAGGGGGAATCATTGGAACCCAAAATTGATTCTTTGAAAAAATCAACAAAATTGGCAAAACTGTAGCTTGATTGTCCAAGAAAAAAAGAGAGAAGCCTTAAATTACTAAAACCAGAAATGAAAGTGAGAATCTTACTGTAGACCTTATAGAAGTAAAAAGTATTACAAGAAAATACCATAAACAATTATATATCAACAAATAAATATCCTAGATGAAATAAACAAATTTCTATAAACACACAAATTACTAAAACTGCCCCAGAAAGAAATAGAAAATCTAAACATACCTATAACAATAAAGAAAAACCCAGGATAAAATGGCTTCACTGGTGAATTCACCAGTCATTTAAAGGAAAATTGATACCAAACCTTTTCAAAATTTTCTAAAAAAATAGAAAAGTCTGGATCACTTCCTAAATCATTCTATGAGGCCAGAATTACTCTGATGTCAAGGCCAGATAAAAATATCACAAGAAAATAAAACTTCAAATCAATATCTCTTCAGGACAGAAATGCAAAAATCCTCAACAAAATAGCAAAACAAAACCAGCAATATATTAAGAAGAGTCTATATTATAACTAAGTGGAATTTATACTGGAGATGTAAGAGTGGTTCAACATATAACTATCAAACTCATAGAGAAAAAAAGGGGGGGGAGCACATGATTATCTCAATCTATGCAGAAAAAACTTCTATCAAAACCACTTAATGATAAAAATAGTCAACAAACTAGGCATAGAAGAAAACATCCTCAAAATGACAAAGGGCATTTATGAAAAACTCACAGTTAGTATTATACTCAGTGGTGAAAGACTGAAAGCTTTCCCCTGAGATTAGGAACAAGACAGGGATGCTTGCTTTTACCACTTCTGATCAACATTGTACTGGAAATTCTAGCCTGTGTGACTAAGCAAAATTAAGAATTAAAAGACATACAGGTTGGAAAAGGAAGAAGTAAAAGTATCTTTATTTGCAGATTCATAATCTTATGTGCAGAAAATTTCAAAAATCCACAAAAAATTATTAGAGTTAATAAATTTCACAAAGTTGTAGATTACAAGATCAGCACATAAACTTCAGTTGTATTTCTACATCATAGCAATAAATAAAAAGACAATCAGGAAAATAATTTTATTTACAATAATGTCATAAAGAATAAAATACTTAGGAATAAATTTGATGGAGGAGTTGTAAGAATTATACACTGATATTTATACAACATTGTTGAAAGAAAATAAAGAAAACTTAAATGAATGGAAGGATACTTCATATTTATGACTCAAAGGGCTTAATATTGTTAAGATGACAGTATGCTTTAAACCAATCTACAGATTCAACACAATCACTAGCAGAATTACAACTAGCTTCTTTGTAAAAATTGACAAACTGATTCTAAAATTTATATATAATTGTAGGGAATCCAGAATGCCCCAAACAATCTTTTAAAAAAACAAAATTGGAGCGCACACAGTTCCTGATTTCAAAACTTACTACAAAGAACAATAATCAAAATAATGTAGTACCAGAATAAAGATAGACTATAGAACAATAGAATAGAATATAGTCCAGAAATAATCCCTGACATGTTTGGTCAAATGATTTTTGACATGGATGCTGGGACCATTCAACTGGGAAAGGAATAGTCTTTTTTATAGATTATGTTGGGACAACGAACATCCACATTGAAAAGAGTCAAGTTGGAACTCTGTCTACTGTAAATGCTCCATCTGGAGTCTTCAGCTCTTAGAGTTCCTTTTCTCCTCTAATTCCACAGAAATCATGACTGTTAAAGGTAAGTCTTCCTTTAGTGAATGTTGCCTTCCAACAGCCAACCCATCTGTCACCTCATCCATTCCCCATGACATCCTAAGGCAGGAGCGAAGTGTGGAGGCCACAAGGGCATAGAACATCTAGGAGACAGAACTGACCTTCTCTCAGGGGTACTGTCCCTCCTTCACTCGTACACCTCACATCACCCTGTATGGCCCCGGAGGATGGCTGGTTAGTCAATGACGGGCAAGATTCCTCAAAGAAGGAACAACCTAAGACAGGCACAGTCACATAGGAGCCATTAGGAGAGAACTTGGGCTCAACAGAGTTGAGGCATAGACCCTCACCATCTCTGAGGTTAATCTCCTACCCCATGGCTGCCTTGTGTCCCACGCTGCTCCAGAGGTGACCTGAAAGAACAATATAAGTCATGCTTCCTTAGAGATGACTTGGATACTGAGTCAACCCCCTGGGGTGGTTTCGGTACACTGAGTCCTGGGGGCTATATGTTCTTATAGAAATACAATGCGTGTTGGAACACAACAGGGACTTTTGGGAAAAGCAGTTTGCTAGGCAATGTATCTCACAGATCATGGAAAAACCAGTTTCACTTCCTTGCATGTCCATCAATAAAAGCTATGTGTTGGCCTGATTCTGGGCTCTCTCAGTCCTCGAGGCTGGAGTCCCTTGGCCCCGCTTGTAATCTATATTTGGCCGCTGTGTTTTTTCACTTTGCATTGCCCTTTTCATGTTCCCATTGCTGTGTCATGCTGTATCATTTATTCTTCTCCCCAATTTTCTCTTGACTTAAAGCTATTACTGGGTGATCTGACTGTGATAGGGGTTCAAAGATAAAATTGTGGGAGTGGTAAAATGTGAAAAATCACAGGTGTGTCCTCAATGACTTTTTTTTGTAATTTTTTATTGTTAAATTTATTGGGGTGACATTGATTAGTAAAAATTACATAGGTTCCAGGTGTATAATTCTACAGTACATCATCTATGTGCTGTGTTATGTGTTCATCACCCAAAGTCAGTTCTCTTACTATCACCATATATTTGAGACCCTGTCCCTTTTCTCTCACCCCTCCCCCATACCCTCAGGTAACCACTAACCAGTAAGCTATTGATTGTAACTGTGAGTTTTTGTTTCTTTGTTGCTTTCAGCTTTGTGTTTCATATATGAGTGAAATCATTTGGTTCTTGGATTTTTCTGTCTGGCACATTTTGCTTTGCATGATGGTCTCAAGGTCCATCCATGTTGTCATAAATGGCCCTATTTCATCTTTTCTTATGGCTGAATAATATTTTATTCTATATATGTACCACAGCTTCTTTATCCAATCATCTATCAAAGAACACCATGGCTGTTTTCACGACTTGGCCCCCATGAATAGTGCTGCAATGAACATTGGGGTACATATATCTTTGTGGACTAAGATTTTCAAAATTTTGGGGTAGATACCCAGAAGTGGAAGTGGGATTGCCGGGTCATATGGTAACTCTATTCTTATATTTTTGAGGAAGCTCCATACTGTCCTTCACAGTAATTGTACCAGTTTGCATTCCCACCAGCAGTGTATAAGGGTTCCTTTTTCTTTACACCCTCTCCAACACTTGTTGTTTCTTGTCTTGTTGATAATGACCATTCTAACAGGGGTGAGGTGGTGTCTCATTGTGGTTTTGATTTGTGTTTCCCTAATAGCTGGTAAAGTTGAACATTTTTTCATATATCTACTGGCCAAAATTTGCATGTCTTCCTGGGAGATGTGTCTGTTCAGGTCTTCTGCCCATTTTTTAATTTGGGTTGTTTGGTTTTTTTGTTGTTCAGTTGTGCAAATTCTTTTTATATTTTAAGCATTACCCCCTTAATAGAGGCATTGTTGGCAAATATTATCTCCCATTCAATTGGCTGTCTCTTTGCTTTGTTGATGGTTTCTTTTGCTGTGCAGAAGCTTTGTAGTTTGATATAGTCCCATTCATTTATTTTTGCTTTTACTTCCCTTGCTTTGAGATTAGGTTTATAAAGTCCTCCCTAAACCCATGGTCTATAATTTAGTACCAATGTTTTCTTGTATACAGTTCATTGTTTTGGGTCTTATGTGAAGGTATTTAATCTATTTTAAGTTACTTTCAGTATATTGTTACAGTTTGCAGTTCAGATTCATTCTTTCGATGTGGTTTTCCAATTTTCCCAGTACCATTTACTGAAGCGACTTTCTTTTCCCTATTGTATATTTTTTGCTGCTTTATCAAAGATTGTCCATATATTTGTAGATTGATTTCTGGATTTTCAATTCTGTTCCGTTGGTCTGTGTGGCATTTTTTCTGCCAATACCAAGCTATCTTGATTATTGATGCTTTGTAGTATAGATTGAAATCAGTGAGTGTGATGCCTCCAGCCTTATTCTTTTTTTGTAGGATTGCTTTGGCAATTTGGGGTCTTTTGTGGTTCCATACAAATACAATGATTCTTCCTAAAAGAATGTCTGTGGCTTTAAAACATTTTAACAAATAAATGTAGTGGTTTTTATGACCCATTATTATCACTGCTGAGCATCCCTACTCCCATTGGTACTTCAATGAAGTGCAATGTTTGGTGAGCTCCTTGATGAATCTCATCATACTCAAATATGTATTCTTTGTGTTTAACTTAGGCCATGGCACATAGGAGGGCTCAATAAGTGTTTCTTGAATGAATAATTTCCCAAGATTGTAATAGTAAGACTAATTGCTAAGTGTACTAATTGTTTACTTTAAGTCATGCACTATGCTAAACACCCTACATATACTATCTCATTTAATTCCATCATAACTCAATGAGGTTGAACTATTTATCCCCATTTCACTGATTTATTACCAATGTTTTTGAAATGTTAAGTAAGTTTCCTGAGTCAGTCTTTAAAACATATCTAGAATTTGATCTTTTGTCACTATTCACTGATCCAAGTCACCATCATGTTTCACCTGTATGTAGTATTGTGTAAATATCATTTAGCTCAAGGGGGCTTATAGTGTTGTTCAGGTCCTTTAGGTCTTCACAGAATTTTTTGTCTAGACATTCTATCAATTGCTGAGAAGGGAGTATAGAATCTATAACCATACTTGTAAAACTATCTATTTCTCTTTGTAATTGTCAATTTTGACATTGTATATTTAGAGAATGGTATTAGGTACATATACATTCATTATTGTTTTGTCTTTCTTTTATTATTTTGAAATGTTCCTTTTTTTCCATAGTATATTTGTCTTGAAATCTACTTTATTAATCCTGCTTCAGTATTCTTATTCCTACTGTTTGTATGATATAGGCTTCTTTATTCATTTACTTTCTACCTATTTCTATCTTTATAATTGAAGTCCATCTTTATATTTAAAGTACATTAGTAATACTCAAAATCACTGATCATCAGGGAATTCAAATGAGCTATCACCTCACACCTGTCAGTTTCACTATCATCAATATATCAACAAATAGCAAGTGCTGGTGAGGATGTAGAGAAAAGAGAACCTTCATACATTGTTAGTAGAATTATAAATTAGTACAGCCACTGTGGAAAACTGTATGGGGATTCCTCAAAAAATTAAAAATAGAGCTGCCATTTGATCCATCAATTCCACTTCTGGATATTTATCTGAAGAAAACAAAAACACTCATTTGAAAAGGCATGTATACCCCCTATATTCATTGCAGCATTGCTAGTAATAGTCAAACTATGGAAGCAATCTAGATATCCATCAATAGATGGATGGATAAAAAATGTGACGTGTATGATGACATACAATGGAATATGTTGGATGAGAATGATGGAGGGAAATAGAAGCAAAGGAGCTGAGGATATATGCAAAGAAGTGATGAAAATGACTGATAATGGAATGTCAACTACAAAGGGAGAGGGAGACAGAAGTGATGGATAGTGCAAAGGTGGTAAGATTGGTGAACTGAAGGTGCTAGTGAGGTCAAAGACTTTTGGCCTAAAGATGAGCTGAAAAGAAAGGTGGTGGTCATCAGAAAGCAGTATAATTGAAATAGAGATTTTGTTAATGGTACAATAGTTTATCTCAAACATGGTAATGAGAGTGAATAACTGCAGAGGGTTGGAAGAAAATTTCACTGGAGTTAAAGAGGGCAAAGAATTATGACCTGGATATTGCTTGGATTACCTTCATGAATATTAGATATTGGAATCAGCAGTAATAATGACAAGATGAATGGTAAATAGAAAGACTGTAAGCGAGACAATCAAATATTTAATAAAGAAGAAGTGTCAGTCAGATGATGATACATAACTGAAGTTAGGAATGGGAAGTTTGGTGCTTCAAAGTATTTTCTAAGCACCAATTTCTTCTTTCCTCAGGATTTTGTTTTTAAATGAAAATGTATTTTTTTAATATATAAATTATCATCATCTTTATAATTTTAGTTGACCTTCTCTAGATCTCCTTTAGCTCCACTATGCCTTTAAAAGTATAGGGTTTAGGACTTCTTGTGTGAAACAGTGATCTTAGACCCTCCCCAGTGAAACAACCATAACTAGCAATACACACACACACACACACACACACACACACACACACACATATATATAAAGTTTCTGCAAATTTTCTTAAGGGTATAGTGCAAATAAAGACACATTTATTTAGAAAATCTAGATCTCAATAAGAATACTGAAAGTCTGTGGAACTTGAACTATGATCTTCTCCCTCTTCCTCTCCACCCCACCTCACAGCTCAGCAGAATGGAAGCTTACTCCAAGTAGATGTGATCAAGAACACAGGATTTCTTCTCCTCCATTTCTCTGGGCTTTGGTAGTTCCCTGTTAGGAACAGGCTGCCAGCTTTGTGCTTCAGAGCCTAAATTCTAGGAGAGTATGGCCAAGAAGTCGGGCTGTCCCTTCCTCCATCTATCCCCCACTCATAGGGCAGGGACTATACTCTAGGCATGGCAAGCTAAGAGTACTGGGGCCCCAAATGCCCTTATCACTTGTGGGGTTGAGGTTTCCAAATTGAGAGAGGCAAACTAAGAAGACCAGAGGCTGCCACCCCTTTGCTTACAAAGCAGAGGTATCACTCTAAGAGTAGTGGACCACTGTCCCCAGCTCTGGAGCAGAGATGCAAAGATTTTGCTCAGAGAAAGAGACAGGCCATTAAAACTCAGTTCCAAATCTCTTCCAAAGAGCACTGACTTCATCTGGAACAGAGAATGGAAAAGTTAAAAGTTTAAAGGCACTCTTAAAAACAGTGGAGATTTTAATGGTAAACAATTAAAAGGAAGACAGTAACTCCATGGAAATGACTAAACCGTAGACCAGATAGTCTACCAGAGAGAATGAGAAAATTAAACAGATAATAAAAACCTTCCTAGAATTAGAACAACTCTCATAGAAAGAACCCAGAGAATACCCCCGCTAAGAGGTCCGAATTTAATTGGATCAGACTGTGGAGCAATTTGTCCTCCAGGGCATTGTCAAAAATAATGGAACAATTAGATGGCAGTTAGTGAAGCTTACGGTTGAGTGTGATACCAAATGAAGCAGATAGGTTAACAGAGAGGACCAGAAAAGAGACAAAAGGAGCCTTGCTAAAATCATGGTCATTCCTGGGAGTTGATACATGCCCTAAGCTGAGGCTTCTTAGGAGCAAAGTCAAAGATTTTATTAAAATAGTCCATCCAATGGACCTGGAGATCATCATGCTTAGTGAAATAAACCAGACAGAAAAAAACAAAGAACTGTATGACTTCACTCATATGCGGAATATAAAACTGAAAGCAACAAAGAGAAAAGAAATGAACAAACAACCCATGGACACAATCAATAGTTCAATGTTTATTTGGGAACAAGTGGGTTAGGGAGGGGAGAAAGGGGAGGGGGTGGGAGAGGAAGGAGGGGATGCTTAATATAAGGTGATGGAAAGAGAAGTTACATTAGGTGGTGAATTTATTATACAACAAATTGACTATGCACTGTAGAATTGTATGCCCGAAACCTTTGTAATCTTTGCTAACAGATGTCACCCCAATAAGGCTAACAATAAAAATGAATTTTAAAAATAGTCCATCCAAGTTTCTAAACAAATAATAAGCAAACAATAAAACAAGCTCAGGGGAAGAAGTACAGTAGAATTGCTATAATATATTGTTTAAAATTCTCAATTTTTCACAAGAAATTATGAGACATGCAAACAAACAGTAAAATGTGATATATGGGAATAATAACAGAAATTGCTTATGAGAGGACCCTGGTGGACTTAGTATAAAAATACCTCAAAGAAGCTATTAAATATATATTCAAAGAACTAAAGAAAACTATGCTTTAAAAAAGTAAAAAAAAAAAAAAAAAAAAAAAGAATCTCTAGTAACTATAGCAGAATGGGTAAATGCTGTACTTGCATCCTCTCATGATCACACCAGAATTAGTACTAAACTACAGAGCAACCATCATTGAGAATTGGCTGAAGTGTTGCTGAACAGAAGTCCTCTAAAAATATACAGAAGAACGCAACTCATGACTGGCAGGAGGGGCAGAAATGTGCAACAGACTGGTCCCCATACTCACATTTGGTAGTTAAAAATCAAGAGGAATATTTTAGTTATAGAGGTGTCCCCTGAAGAGGGAGGTGTCCCAGTCCTACACCAGGCCCACCAGCCCAGGACTTTAGTGCTAGGAAGAAAATTCCCTACAACTGTAGGGAATGAGCAGAAATTGTGGCTAAGTGAGAAAAAGGTAGGCTAAGCAGACATCCCATTTAAAACAGTACATCTAGTCAACCTAGAAAAAGGGCTTCGGGAGTCCCAGGTATTTATTTCAAAGGGCCCTCACACAGACTTACTCACTAATAGACTCATTGACCTGAGCTTCAGCACTGGGGCAGTAGCTTGAAAGGCACCAGGGACATAGAGGGAGGAACTGCATGATCTGACTTCAGGAAGAGGGCTGGAGGGGCAGCCTTCTCCCAAACAGAAGTGCTGACAGAATTCACTGTTTCTTTGTTGAGCTCTACCCCCTCTCAGTGTGCAGATGCATGCAGCCTCCATATCTGAGTTTCTATAAAACTAGAGACTAATACCATTCACCCTGCTTTAGTGATTCCCTGAGACCCCACACTACCCAACTTTGGGGCCAACCGAAGCTGCTTCCAGCGTCTTTTTCATACAAATGTCCTGTCTTAACCCTTGCTATTTATTTTCCTAAAATGTCTCAAAGGTTCACAAACTTCAAATACAGCATCTGGCCTTGGCATCCCCCATACCTCTTGCTAACAGTCTTAAGCCTGGCACTAGTGGCCTTAGTTCACAGCTTAGTCTCTCCCAGGCACTTCCAAGCCCAGAGCAAGTGGAAGACATCTGGGGATTGCTTTGTGGCTCATACCAAGTTGCCCCAAGCAAGGCACAGACTGGCTAAACTTGACCTATGGCAGGGCTCCTCCCAAGAATTCCTGGGGCTGGCATGCCCAGTGGCCAGCTTATTCCATGCCAGAGCACTATCAGGCCACCTCCACAGATGACACACCTGAAGAGCAAACTAAACAGGCACCAGAGCCTTGCTAAAGCAAATCCTACCTGTAGGGTCAGCCCCTGCACAACAGCTCCTCCACTTTTGTCATATCCAGTACCCACAATCAATCTTCTTGAGGGTCAGTCCCTCCTATTGATGTACAAACAGCAACCAACAGGAGGACAAACACAACCCCACACACCAGACACACCTGGAATAACCAGCTCAGGTAACCACAGACATTTACTACATAATGCCACTCTACCAAGACTGGAAAATATGACAACTCTACCTAATTCATAAAAATAAACACAGGGAGGAAGCCAAAATAAGGAGACAAAGAAACTTGTCCCAAATGAAAGAACAGAACAAAGCTCCAGAAAAAATAACTAAACAAAATGAAGATAAGCAAGGTAGCTGACACAGAGTTTAAAACACTGTGCATAAAAATGCTCAATGAAGTCAGGAAGAATATCAACAAAGAGATAGGAAACATGAAAATGGAGCTAGAAACCATTTTTAAAAAGCAGTCAGAAATGAAGAATACATTAGAGGAAATCAATAGCAGAAGGTAGCAGAAAACACCCAAACAGAACAGAAAAAGAAAAAAATATCCAAAAATGCTAGGTTATGGGGCCTCTGGGACAACATCAAGCATACCAACATTCATATTATAGTTGCACCATAAGGAGAAGAGAGAGAACAAGGAATTGAAAACCTATTGAAGAAATAATGGCAGAAAAAAATTTAACCTGGCAAAGGAAATAGACATACAAGTCCAGGAAGCACAGTCCCACCAAGATAAATCCAAAAATGTTCACACCAAGACATATTATAATTAAAATACCAAAGTATAAAGACAAAGAGAGAATCATAAACAGAAAGGTAGTTAGTTACCTACAAGGGAGCTCCCATAAGACTGTCAACTGATTCCTCAACACAAACTTTGCAGGTCAGAAGCAATTGGCATAAAATATTCAAAGTGGTGAAAAACAACAACCTACCACCAAGATTACTCTACCCAGCAAAACTATCATTGAAAATTGAAGGAGAGATAAAGAGCTCCCCAGACAAGAAAAATATAAAGGAGTTCAAAAAGAAGGAAAAAAATCAAAATTATGAATAATAAAATGGTAATAAGTGTACATCTACCCACAATTACTTTCAATGTAAATGGATTAAATGCTCCAATCAAAAGACATAGGGTGACTGAATGAATAAGAATAAGACCCATACATAGGCTTCCTACAAGAGACCTACTTCAGATGAAAAGACACACAGGCTGAAAGTAAAGTATTGGGAATAATATTTTATGAAAATGGAAATGGAAAAAAAAAAGTCAGGGTAGTAATACTTATAAAGGACAAAATAGACTTTAAAAGAAAGGCTATAACAAGAAACAAAGAAGGACCTAGTAATCTCACTTCTGGATATTTATCCAAAGAAACCTAAAACACTACTTTGAAGGGATACATGCATCTATGTGTTCTTTGCAGCATTATTGACAATAGCCAAAATATGGAGGCAACCTGGGTATCCACCAATGGATGAATGGATAAACACACACACACACACACACACACACACACACACTGGAATATTACTCAGCCCTACAAAAGAACAAAATCTTATCATCTTAACTGTATGGATGAACCTAGAGAGTATTGTGCTGAGTGGAGTAAGTCAGACAGAGAAGGGCAAGTGCCATGTGATTTTATTTACATGTGGAATCTAAAGAGCAAAATAAACAAACAAAACAGAAACAAACTCATAGATACAGAGAACATTTTAATGGTTGCCAATGGGAGGGAATTGGGGGAATGGGTGAAAAAAATGAATGGATAAGAAGTACAAATTGATAGTTACACAAAATAGTCATGGGAATGTAAAGTATACCATAAGGAGTATAGTCAATAATGTTGTAATAAAGATGTATGGGATACCATTAAATTTGCTACATATGTGTAATGGGAGTAACATTAGGAGAGGAGAGAGAGAGGAGCAGAAAATTATGCAAAGAATGGTTGAAAACATCCCAAATTTTCTGAAAAGTGTTCATTTAAGTTTACACATCTAAGAAGCTCAATGAACTCCAAGTGAAATAAACGCAAAGAGATTTACACACAACACATTAAAGTAAACATGCTAAAATCCAAAATCAAAACCTTAAAGCATAAGGAAAAACACCTGATCTTGTACAACAGAATGCCAATTAGGTTGACATCTAAATTCTCATAAGGAACAATGAATTTCAAAAGGCAGTGGATGACATTTGAAAGTACTGAAAGAACAAAATTGTCAATCAAAAAGTTTATATCCAGCAAAACTATCTTTCAAAAAAGAATTTCTTAATGAAAATAAACGAGTGGCTAATAAATACATGAGAAGACTTAACCTCATTATCTGTTAAGAATAGCAAATCAAAACCACGAGATACCATTTCATACACACTAGGATGGTTAAAATAATAAAGATACATAATAACAACTATTGGAAAGAATGTGGAGAATTGGAACCTTCAGATATTGCTGGTAGGAAGGTTAAATTGTGCAGCCACTTTGAAAAACAGTCTGGAAATGCCTCAAAAGTTAAATGTATTTACCATATGGCCAGCAATTCCATTTCCAGGTACATATACTCAAGAGATGAGAAAACATATGTTCTCATAAAAACTTGTACATAAATATTCATAGTGACAGTATTCATAATAATAAAAGAAAGGGAAAACAACCTAAATGTCCATCAACTAGTGAATGGCTAGACAAAATGTAGTATATCTATATCATGGAATATTGTTTATCAAACTAAAGGAATGAGCTATGGATACATGCTATAACCTAGAAAATCCAACTTGGAGATTTCCAGTACCCTGCAATATAGAGAATGCTAACGGGCATGAATGAAGCTAAAAATCAGTTTTCTCAGGAAGTAATATCATAGTATTGATTTCCATCATCTCCTTAGTATTCAAGGTCTCTTTTCTTGTAATTCAGAGAGCATTATCAGAGTGATTTAGTGCCATCACTGAGCAACTGAATTTCCACCTTGTACTTATATAACCAGAAAAGGATTCATTGGAAGTATATAGGGTTACTCACAGAATTGAAGGAAAATTTGTAGAATCCAGTTTAGGAAAAAACCAGATCTGGGAACCAGGAACTGATGGGAGTAGGACAGGGGTAATAGCTCTGTAAGACATTCCTGCTTAGAGGAATTCACTTGACCATTTTTCATTTTTAAATCTCTACTGAAGATTCAAAGTTCAAGGGAAGAGAATTAAATTGGTCTATCAAAGAAAGGATGGAAACTTCATTGAGAATGGTAATTTTCCAAAAATAAGATAGGGATCTGTCACCCAAAGATAAAAAATTCTTCTTGGTCAGAAAATAAACAAAACAAACCTACAAACAAATAAAACCATCTCCCTTTGCAGTCTCTATTGCTAGGTACTTTCTCTAGTATCCTCCCTCTACTCTGAATCTATTCTAGATTTCTCTGGGAAAATCATATCCATTCCTCCTCTCTGAGAATTTCAGTCCCATCTCTAAGTGGAAATTTTTTCTTAGGATGCAAATATAAATTTTAATGAACTTTTAATTTCTTTGACCTAATGAACCTTTCTCAGCATCCTCCGTATCCAGTACAGCTCCTCAACTGACCCTCCAATCCTCATGGCCCCTTCCAACTTCCATAAGAATAAATAAAAATCCATGACATTCTCTTTCTACTCTATTTACTCCTCCTTATTCTTTCCCTTCTGTCTTCCTCCCAAGGAATGTTTTCTGGCCTACTCCATTCTTCTGACTGGTGTAAGCTCCATTATAAATATCATCATGGCTTCCATTTTTTGGTCACCTACTATGTACCTGGGGTTTTATACACATCATTTCATTTAATTAACATTAGAAGCCCAATGAAGTTCTCATTACACAGGTAGAAAAATTAAGGCCCAGAAAGATTAAGTGGCTGATCCTACATCACATATCTGGTTAGTGAAGCTCATATTTGAGTCCCAGTCTGTCTGATTCCAAAACTTGTGTTCTTCTTATAGAATTGTGGGATCTGTGTTGCCTCTCATGTGGTAGTACAGAAAATGGAAGAGAGATCAGAGAGTCTACTCAGGCTTCTTGCCAGGTCTTTGTTTCAAAAGAGCATTTTAGACAAACAAAGGGATGTGACAATATAAACAGAACTATAAAATCTGGAAATCCCCATCTCTATCAGATTGCTTTAATCTCAACATTCAAGTTAAAGTTATACACAGTGACTTTCCCCCCATGTTTTTGGATATTTGGGAATTTAGCCTTCTTTCCAGTTCAGCTTACCAATAGAAAATAGAAAAAGAAAACTTAAAAGATTCAAGGAATTACTCTGCAGTTTTACTCAGAGGCATGATGCCTCCCCCTTGAATAATGTGCTTAATCAAGTGTGGTTTAGAGGTAGTAATTTTTGCTGTGAACCAAAGGAAATAATCCTCTACATAACTGATACAAACATACAGAACACACAACTCAAAGAAATATACCATCTGCAGTTATGATGACGAATGCTTTCATTTAAGTACAGCTTTGCCATTAATCAGGTGCTTTAATCAGCTCTTAGGATTCTTAAAACAACTCTGAGAGAACTATAGATTTCAAAAGAAAGGTTGTTCACGTTTACTGAGTATTTACATATTGCAAGCTCTGTCATGGGTGCTTTAATTTATCTACACTATCTCATTTAATAGAGAATGTTATGTAGCAAGTGCTATTATTATCCCTGTTATCTGATAAAACAATCTGAGTTGAACTGTAAATTTTGGCTAGTCCTTTACTTATGAGGCCCAAAAGGAAAGGGGTTAGGATTGTGTTATTACATGAAAATATAACAGAAGAGATAGTCTGGCTGGGTCAACCATCCTCCAGTTTGCGGAGGTTTGGGGAAGGAAATATGGAGGCCAGAAAAGAGGGATGATGGGGTTGACTCTAAGTATTGGCTCTTCATTATAACCTGCTACCTGTATTTTATTCGGTAAGCTTACAAAGGGTTTTGATAGAGTCATAGAAAAATACATCATTAGAGAATTATCTAGAGAACCCGAAAGTTACAGGTATGAAGAGAGGGGCCTATAGGGGGAAATTTCCTTGGGCAAGGTACATGAGGGATTTCTTCTTCCCCTTCCTCATGGAAACATTGTGGACTGGAGCATGATGTGCAAATATGTGTGTCTCCGGCAAGAATGGGATTGTAAAGACCCTCCTAGTCTCTTCTGGGACACAGTGGTGGGCCAGGATGCCAATCAACAAACCTAGGTCAGGGATTGGCTGAAAAATTGAATGCTCTTGGTTGGCAGAAAGCCTGGGCGGGGAATTTAAAAGGAAGTAGGGCAGAAACTCTTGCTCTCTCTTGTTCTCTTGGATCACGAGGTACGGTAGCCAAAAAGGCTAGGTATGTGGAGTGGCCTGGGCATCTGGTGCCTGGAGCTGGGCGGCTGGGAGAGAGGAGTGACACGGGCAAGAGTGAGGGGTGCTCTGCTGGAAGAGAGAGAGAGAGATTTCTTCAAGAGAGATCCCAGGAGGAGTGTTACAGCCACCAGCATTCCCCTAAAGATGGCATCCTTTTAGAAAGGGAGAGGGCTCTCTGAATGCAACCTGAGACTGATCTGATTTGGTGGAGGATGACAGGATTATTTATCTTTGGGTGCTTGAAATTATGCAACTTTTAAATAAAGACTCCTTTCCTTTTCACCAAAAACTCTGTCTTTGAATTTGCATATGGGCATGGACAGCAGGATCCCCAAATTTTTTCAGTAACACTAATAGATCATGGTGGGCCTTATTCTCAGGCTACTTTTTCTTCTCATTCTATATATTCTCACAGGGCTATCTTAGCCATATCCATAGCTACCTTTTATAAATCAATGATTCTCAAATCTATATTACAATCAAGACCTCTCCCATAAAGATCTTTTCACATACCCAGCTGTTTACTAAGCATCTGACTTGGATGACCCACAGACCCCAAATGGAGTATCTCCCTGCTGCTCTGTTCCTGTTTTTTGTTTTATGTTCCAGTGAATGTAAGCATCATTCATTCAATTGCAAAAGTAAAAAAAACCTAGGCAGCTTATTTTCCCTAACTGTTCTCTACTCATCCCACCCTGAATCTAATCAATAGCCAAAGCTACCTATCTTCCAAGTGTCTGAGAAATCCATATGCTTTCCTCTGTCAGGAGCTCAGTTGAACTAGAGACAGCTGAGCTGTCATGTGTTGATTAGCCAATGAAATATAAGCAAAAATGACAGCAATAGTCAAGTCTTTAATCACTTACTACAATAGTACAAGGAATAGTTTAAAACTAGAGAAAGTGTCTACTCCCTCCATTTCATTTTCTGCCATGGAACAATGTGAGAGTCAGGTTGATTTACTGCTGAGGGAGGCTTGAACAAAAGGACTTCAGTGCCAAAGACAGAAAGAAGGGGGAGGGCTAAGAGAGGAAAAACATTGAGTACTGTGTCAGGTTGGGGAAAGTACCTTCAGGTCCTCTAATAAGGAGACACCCAAATAGAGATGTCTGGGATAGGAACTCAGATGTATGTAAGAGCATGGCTGGCCAAAGGAGCTTGAGTCCCTTTAGAGACGGAGGTGTAATGATTTGTGCATCAAGTATGGTAAGGGAGGGCAGCTTTTCTTCATGAGGCCTCCCTGATAAAGCCTTTGTAATTCCTGTGCTTGGGCTTGAAAAATCACATTCACATTTTGGATGCATTTGTTCCTTTTTCTTGCCTGATTGTTCTGTGCATGTGTGTGTGTGTTTGTGTGCACTACATTTTCTTTTTTTAATCCCGTTTTATTGACATATAATTTATATATAACATTGCATAAATTTAAGATGCGTAATGTACTAATTTGATAGATGTACATATTGTGAAATGATTATCATAATAAATTTATTTAACATATCCATCACCTTACATAGTTATATTTTTTATGGTGAGAACTTTTATGAGATCTATCTTAGCAACTTTCAAATATGCAATACAGTATTGTTAACTATACTCAATATACTGTCCATTATATCCCCAGAATTTATTTATCTTATAAATTCAAGTTTGATCCTTTAACCACTTTTATCCATCTCCCTAACTCCAACCTCTACCCCTGCCACTTGAAATCACCAATCAGTACTATGTTTCTATGAGTTCATATTTTTTAAATTTCATATGTGAGATCATACAGTATTTGTCTTTGACTTATTTCACTTAATATAATGCCCTTAAGGTTAACGGATGTCACAAATGGCGCCTTTTCCTTCTTTTTAATCACTAAATAATATTGTGTTATGTACTCAGGTAACCCCTGTATAACAGAACACTTCTATACCACGGTCTCTAACACAGTTCAAGAATTGATAAAGATGCTCACACGACATCTTAAAACACGGTTTCACTCTAACACACTTTGAGACTCAGAGAAATCCCCAAATAACACAGAGCATAAGAGCTATGAATTACTGGTGGAAGAAGAAACTGATGAAGCAGATTTGGTGGAAGTGACATCTGGAATATGCCAAGATAATTCAGGGGATGATAGCACAAGTGAAAATGAAGAAGTTAAACACTTTACTCTAAAAAGTGGAAAGAAAAGTCAAGACTTAGCTTAACAGTTGGAGCTATATTTCCTAAATGAATATCCTTCCACTGAAAGAAGCATAAAGTTGAAGGGAGAACTTTATAAGTGCTTAGCACCATATAATGAAATTTATAATGATCTCTCAGCTAAATGCAAGCAGTCTAAAATAACAGGTTTGTTTGTTTGTTTTTGTTTTGCAAAAAGCACAGAATAGAAATCAAGATTATGCTGAAAAAATTTCACAGAATATATTTTCAAAAAGAAAACACCCTCAGTTAATGGTACTTAGTAGTGATGACTAAGAAAACATTATGTAATACATATTAATGTTATACTTTTGATGAAAATTGCTTTAATAAAGATATTTCTCTTACAAAAAGTATAATAGCATGTTTTTTTAATTTTTGGAAACTAACCCCTTTTTGTACTAATTCTTTGTTTTGTATAACATGAATTCACACAACACACCATTTTAGGAACGTAACCACCATGTTACATGGGGGTTACCTATATTTACAGTAGACTTCCTGAAGTGTTAAGATTAGGTTGTTTATTTGAGATATTTTCTTTTTCTAGATGTAGGCACTTGTCACTATAATCTCTCCTCTTAAAATTGCTTTTGCTGCATCCCAGAAGATATTGTATGTTTTGTTTTTATTTTCATTTATCCCAAGATATTTTTATTTTCCTTTTGAACTATTTTTTTTTTATCATGAGCCTGTTCTTTAATGTCCATGTATTTGTGAACTTTCCAACTTTCCTCTTGTTACTGATTTTTAGCTGCATATCATTGTGGTCAGAAAAAAAATAATTGATATAATTTATATCTTCCTAAATTTAAGACTGTTTTGTGACCTACCATATGACCTCTTCTGAAGAATGGTTTGTGTGCATTGAGAAAAATATAAATTCTTCTGCTGTTAAATGGAATGTTCTGTATATGTTCGTTATGTCTATTAGGTCTAATGTGTAGGTCATATTATTATTTTATAATTGATTTTCTGTCTGGATGATGTATTAATTGTTGAAAGTGGGATATTAAAGTATTTTACAATTGTTGCTTTTCTGTCTATTTATAGCTTCAGATGTGTTATTAAATTAGTGCAAATATAATTGCAGTTGCATTGTTGAAATTTGCCATTTGATATTGGAACATATTCTTAAATAAATGCAGTTATCTTATACATTATTTTCATGCACATTTCTTGCTTTCTGATTTTTTTGCTAATGACTTATTGCTTGCTATTTATTTTATACTTATTTCAGACTATGAAAATTATGTTAAACAAAAAGCAAATCTGAGTGATTTTCTTATTCAAGTTCAAAATGGATCATAAAACAGCAGAGACAACTCATTACATCAACAATGTATTTGGCCCAGGAACTGCTAATAAACATACAGTTCAGTGGTGGTTCAAAAAGTTTTGCAAAGGACATGAGATCCTTGACGATAAGGAGCATAGTGGCCAGCCGTTGGAAGCTGACAACAACTGATTGAGGGCAATCATCGAAGCTGATCCTCTTACAGCTACACAAGAAGTTGCCGAATAACTCAACATTGACCATTCTATGGTCCTTTGGCATTTAAAGCAAATTGGAAAGGTGAAAAAGCTTGATAAGTGGGTACCTCATGAACTGACCAGAAATAACAAAAAAAAAATCATCGTTTTGAAGTGTCATCTTCTCTTATTCTACATAACTATGACAAACCATTTCTCAATTGGATTGTTCATTTTTATTGTTAGACTTATTGGGGTGACATCTGTTAGCAAGAATTACATAGGTTTCAGGCATACAATTCTACAGTGCATTGTCAGCTTGTTGAATAATAAGTTCACCACCTAATGTGAATTCTCTTTCCATCACCTTATATTTAGCTTCCCCCACTCATGCGGAATATAAAGCTGAAAGCAAAGAAAAAAGAAATGAACAAACAAACAAATAACTCATGGACACAATCAATAGTTTAATGGTTATTTGGGGACAAGTGGGTTAGGGAGGGGAGGAAGGGGAGGGGGTGGGAGAGGAGTCGGGGGAAAAGAGGATTTTAGATGACAACTGGCGATGACCAGCTCAGTGGCTGGGCTGAGAAGAAGCTCCAAAGCACTTCCCAAAGCCAAATTTGCACCCAAAAAAGGTCATGGTCACTGTTTGCTGCTGGTCTGATCCACTACAGCTTTCTGAATCCCAGCAAAACCGTTACATTTAGGAAATTTGTTCAGCAAATCCATGAGATGCACCAAAAACTGCAATGCATGCAGCCAGCATTGATCAGCAGAAAGGACCCAATTCTTTTCCATTACAACACCCAGCCACACATTACACAACCAATGCTTCAAAAGTTGAACGAAGTTTTGCCTCATCTGCCATAGTCACCTGACCTCTCACCAACTGACTACCACTTCTTCAAGCATCTCAACAACTTTTTACAGGACAATACTTCCACAACCAGCAGGATGTAGAAAATGCTTTCCAAGAGTTCAATGAATCCCAAAGCACAGATTTTTACACTACAGGAGCAAACAACCTTAATTCTCATTGGCAAAAATGTATTGATTGTAATGGTTTCTATTTTGATTCATAAAAATGGGTTTGAGTCTAGTTATAGTTATTTAAAATTCATAGTCCAAATCCACAATTATTTTTGCACCAACAAGAATATTTTAAACTTGACTATATATTTACTTTTACAATTCTTTTCCCACCAAATGCAATTCAGCACTACTGATTTCCAAGTACATTTCTTTTTGTTTGTAAATGTAGGGCAACCTTTTTTCTAAGACTGGATTTAGAACATCAGATGAGCCTTCAGGAGGCAATTATTTTCTTGTGGGAGTCTTTCTATAATTCAAGAAAGTTGCCCCATAGTGACTAAAAGGTGCTTTAATAAATTTACTATCTTTCTAAAGAGTTAAGTATTGCCTAGTTAGATTTAGCTAAAAGAAAACAGACAATGATTTGCATTCCCATGCAATGAAGCTTTAAGACAAAGTTATAAAATTATAAAATGCTACTGAAAAATCTAAAGACATTAATAACTATTAACTGCTCACAACAAAATTTTAATAACAAATGCTAATATTTATTGAATGCTTATAAATTACTAGGCACTGTATTAAGTACTTTACATTTGTTTTTCTAATAGCATTCTCTGAAGTAAGCACTGTTATTAACATTGCTTCACAAATGAGAAAAGTGAGACAGAGAGAGTGAATTGATTTAACTCAAAGCTGCAGAGCTGATAAGTAGCAAAGCTGGGATTTGAAGCCAGATAGATTGACTCAAAACACATATTCTTAGTTCTATCAAACACAACATCTCAGCATTTGTTTTTGTATAATGTAACTGTCTTACTTATCCCTACCCACAATCAGCTGCTAATCAATTTGTCCCTGATCAGAGAAGTAATGTAGTGTAGTGGTAAAAAGGACAGACTCTGGAGCTTACCTCCACCACTTATATAAACTTTGTGACCTTAGGTAAATAACTTTTATATGCCTTAATTTTTCTATATATAAAATAGGGATAATATTAGTACTTTCCTCTTTAGGGTTATTGTAAAGATTAAGTGAGTTTGTATACATAAAAGTATTTACAGCTCACAGTAATCACAATATAACTATTAATTGTTTCCCCACTCAAGATCGAAGATAACCATTATTTCCAATTTACTATAAAATGTTCTTAGATTTAGGTTTTCCAATGGTGTGTCAAAGGCTTTGGGATATCAAATTTATTGAAAATCCAAGGCATTTGTAATACACCTCCTTAAGTTCACCCCTTACCTTGGTGACTGTTTAAACTAGCTACGCATGTGACATAAAATGTCTTATTAGTCTTCTTAGGGCCAGTCCTAGTAGTTTCTCACTGATCTTTTAGATTCCGTCCTCCTGGCAAATTAAAAAAAAAAAAAAAACAAAGAAAGTTTTTCAGTTGTGAATGAAGGAAGTTCTTTCTTTAATCTTTTCCTGTAATCAAGATTTCTCCTGCCAGCAAATGCCTTTATTTGATTCCCTTTCTTTTCAGTTTGGGAAGTCATCCATGTCCCACTTTTCTTACTTTTTAATATATTTTCTCCTTCCCACCAAAATATTAGTTTTGATAGTAACCACTAGGAATTTTCTGAGTTTTCAAAACTTCCTTCTTGTTCATTCTTTTTAAGTAGTGTTACTTTCTTCTTTTTTTTAATTCATTTTTATTGTTAGACTTATTGGGGTGACATTTGTTAGCAAGAATTACATAGGTTTCAGGCATACAATTCTACAGTGCATTGTCAACTTGTTGTATAATAAGTTCACCACCTAAGGTGACTTCTCTTTCCATCACCTTATAGTAGTGTTACTTTCTAAGCTGACAAAAACAGAATTTCAAAAACATACTGTTTCAGAAATCAATGAGGTAATTAAACAAGCCTATAAAATAGTTTCAATAAACATCACAGAAAAACCTACTACTTCCAGAAAGGCAATATCTCTCTCATTTTATAATGTGTAAAGTAGTTAAGATCAAATCAAAAGCCTTTCTAAAACAAATATGTAAAATGCCGTTCATGTACATGGGTCTATTTTATAATAGAGCTATAAAATTTTATTTCTTAAAACACAGTGTACTTAATTTCAGGTGTACTTATGGGATTTTTTCAGTTCAAATGGATGTTTTAAAGATGCATTCTAGTATACTCCCAAGTGGAAAAATTTAGAACCATACTTGTTCCTTGCAAATAGTGCCTTCAGAAAGTGTATTTAGCAATCCTTTTGACCTAGCAATTCCACTTGAAAAAATTATCTTAAGAAGTATACAGACATATACAAAATACATAAAAGTATTCATCACAAAATTGTTGATAATAAATGAAGATTTGAAAAACCCTACAAGTCTATTAATAGAGAATTAGGTAAATGAATTATGATGCACCCATAATGTGGACTATAATGGGACCATAAAACTTGATTAATATAGCAATGTGTTGAGAGAAAAGCACTTTACAAAACTGAATAAGATATCTTATTAATGTAAAAATGTGCGACTATTCACACAGACATGTGAAGTGGTATCTTGAAGATGTTCACCCAAAAGTTAATTGTGATATTTAATAGTTTGTGTTATTTTATTTAAAAATTACTTTTAGATGATGGCAGAGTAAGTAAACACTGTGCCTGCTTAGTTCTGTGAACACATTAAAATATGACTAAATTATTGAACAGCCAACATGGAGAACCATCTGAAGTCTAGAGGAACAGAAGCTTTACAACTAAAGATACAAAAAAGAGGAGGCCATGGTGAGACTGGTAGAAGGATCACAGACATGAAAGAAGACAAACCTCCAATGGTGGTAGAGAATTAGGAGGGATATCTCAGCTATGGAGGTTTCCCCCAGAGGAGGAAGGGACCTTAGCCCCATACCAGGCTCCCTATCCTGGAGCACTAGTACTAGGAAGAGAAGCCCCATATCTGACTCTGAAAAATGGTGGGAACTCTGACCATTTAGTTGGGATGGAAGGCTTCGGGAAACCCAGACATCCTCTTAAAGTGCCTGTATAGAATCAGTCACTTGTGAGTACTCGCTTTGGGTTCTGGTAGAGGGATAGTGACTCAGGGGACATCAGAGGCATACAGGGGGCAGTGTGTGGCTTTGGAGTGAGGCCTGGAGGACAGTTGCCATTTTTCCTGTGTGTGTCCTTCTTCCATGCAGCTGGGTAGTTGGTGCCATCTTTCCTGTTTTGCACCCGCCCCCAAACAGCCAAATCTGAACCTGATTGGTCTGTTGAGCTTTACTCACTTCACCCTGCTGACACATTGGGATCCCATCTCACCAAACTTTGCCAATGCCAGAGGTACTTCCTCCAGTAAGCAGCCAGTCCCACCCACACTGCAATCTTCCTTGGGAAACTATTTTAAGTCTGCAGGCCCCAGGCTGGTGGCAACTGGCATTGATGTGCTCTGTGACTTTTGCTGAGTAGCTCCAGGCACAGCACTGGCATCAAACCAGAATCTACAAGAGCACCCAGCACAGGTGACCAGGGAGACAGTGCCAGGGCCCTACAAGGCACCTACTACATAGGGGTATCCAGCAATACTGGGAGACATAGCAGATCTACCTAATACCTCGAAACAAATACAGATAGGTATCCAAAATGAGGAAACAAAAAAAATGTCTCAAATAAAAGAACAGCAGAAAATTCCAAAAGAAGAAATAAACAAAATGGAGGCAAGCAACCTATCAGATATAGAGCTCAAAATAATGATTTTAAAGATACTCAAGGAACTTAGTGAAAACTTCAACAAAGAGATAGCAAGCATAAAGAAGGACATAGAAATCATAAAAAGGGACCAGTCAGAAATGATGAATATTATAACAAATTCAGAATGCAAGAGAAGGAAATGCCAGCAGACTGGATGGAGCAGAGATCAAATCATTGAATTAGAATACAGGGTAGCAGAAAACAACTAGTCAGAACAGCAAAAAGAAGAAAGAATCCAAAAAGTAAGGATAGATTAAGGGGCTTCTGGGATAACATTCACATCATAGAAATACCAAGAGCAGAGAGAATTGAGGAATCTATTTAAAGAAATAATGACTAAAAACTTCCCTAACCTGGTAAAGGAAACAAATATACAAGCTCAGGAAACACAGAGAACCCAAATAGGCCTGCAACAAGACACATTATAATTAAAATGGCAAGGGTTAAAGACAAAGAGTGAATACTAAAAGCAGCAAGAAAAAAAAAGCAAGTCGTTACTTATAAGGGAGGTCCCATAAGACTGTCAGCTGATTTTTCAACAGAAACTTTGCAGGCCAGAAGAGAGTGGCAGAAAATATTCCATGTGATGGAAAGCAAGGATCTACAACCAAGATTATTCTACTCAGTAAGGCTGTCATTAAAAATCGAAGGACAGATAAAGAGCTTCTCAGATAAGAAAAAGCTAAAGGAGTTCATCACTACCAAGCCACTATTACAAGGAATGTTAGAGGGACTGATTTAAGATGGGGGTGGGGGGGTGGGGAGCAAAATTACAAACAATAAAGTGGCAATAAGTACACATCAACAACTACCTTCAATTTAAATGGATTCAAAGCACCAATCAAAACTCATGAAAGATATTGCACTAAGACAGATGCCAAGTTGACTTTGCTTATAGGTGAAACCCAAAGAAGAAAATAAACTGGTGAAACAGGAACAGATTCGTAGAAATAGAAAACATTTGGTTTGTTCCCAGAAGGAAGGAATGTTGTGGGAGTGGGTAAAATAAGGGGAAGAGATTGGGAAGTTCAGTTTGGTGGTTACAAAGTAATAGTTATGGGGAAATAGGGTATAACATGGGAATATAATGAATAATGTTGCAATAATTATGGATGGTATCAGATGGGTACTAGTTTTGTTACAGTGATGGGAGGAGGGTTGGAGGGGTGGATGAAAAAGGGAAAGAAATCAAGAAATACAAATTCATAGGGACAGAATCATCATGGGGATGTAAAGCGCAGCATAGGGCATATAACACTGAAATAACTATGTATGGTGTCAGATGGGAACCAGATGTATCAGAAAAAGATTTTGTAAGTTCTGTAAGTGTTTCATCACTATGTTGTACTCCTGAAACCAATTTAATATTGTATGTCAAATATAATTTAAAAATAAAAATAAATCAGATAAGATGAAATAAAAAATACATATTTTACTGAAAAATTACTTTAAAAAATTTATAGTGATTTTCACTTAAAAATCTTAAGAAATATAAAGATGTGTGTGTGTATGCCAAAAATATATACACATTTTAAGAATGGAAAAAACTATATTAAAATTGTAATACTCAATATATATACCAATAACAAAGATGAATACAAGTCACGTTTGATATCTGCAATTACAAGAGGTGCTCAAAATAGTTACCATCAGTATTTATGTAATACATAGATAACATCTCTTAAAATGTGTGTCCCTTTTTTTGGCACTCCAGTATACACACACACACACACACACACACAATTAGTAAGGGCAGAGCCAAGCCTATAACCCAGAAACCTTAAAATTTTTTTTCATTCTTCAGTCTATCTCATCTCCTTAGGCCTGGAGATGAAAGGAGATGTGAATAAAAATCTTTCTGAATAAGCAGCAGAGCCCCCTATTTCCTTCCCTTTTTTCTTTTTTTCTTTTATTTATTTATTTAAAAATTTTTGCTGAGAACTGTTTGCTTTCTGAGAAGCTGTTGTGAAACTCTGTCACAATCCATGTTGCTAGAGGTCTTTTTTGACTGTGAATCATTGCTTATTAGTAATGTGAATGGCACTGTGTGTCTTTCAGATGTGTACTTGACCCCAAATTGGGGCCCTGCCAAGAATTCAAATACTTTTTCACATGCTAGGGCTTATCTTAAACTTCCCTCTCATAACTTTAATATAGTAACTCTATGCTGAAGGTTTGCAATTCTTTTACATTGAAAATTCTACTGGTTCTCTGGGTTGAGATCCTTCATTGAGACCATTAGAAACCCTAAACTTCAATCCATTCATGGGTACCCTCCAAGGCCTGAGAAAATTTAAGTTGGGAAATTGAAAAAAGTAATATGTATATTTCTAGAAAGAAATTAGCATAGGTGTATAAATTATACATTAGACCTTTTGAAAAAATAAAATTTAGTCCAAATACTGGAACATCCTTTAATTAGTAATATCCACAGAAGCAAACGTGATTTATCTGTTCAATAAGCATTTCTTTGAGCATTGTATGTACCAGAGACTGCGCTAAAAATGGGAAATATGAAGATATATAGAAATATTTCCTACATTAAAGTGCTAACAGCTCAATGAAGGTCAGGTATAGCAGGTAAACAATTAGTGGGTTAGAGTAAGAAAGGTGCTATGTGGTATACAGGTATGGAGATGTTACAAAGAATGTGGTCATTTCTTAAGAGAGTTCAAAAAAGGCATTCAATAGGAAGTAAGTTGATTCTTGATAGGTGACCAGGCTGGCAACATGAATGAAAGCATACTATAATAAAAGACTCAGGCAATCTGTGGAACCAAAAAGTAGTTTGGAATATCTGGAGTTAAGGGTAAAAAGATTATGGTAAAGAGAAAGATTAGTTTGAGTAGATGCTAAGATTCAAACTAAAAAGGGTCTTCTGGCTAAGCTAAAAAGTGTGGATTTTGTTATAAAGGCTATGGAGAATTCTTGGAGGGTTTTTATTATGAAAGTAATACAATGAGATGTTCATTGTTTAAAAATCACTCTGGTGAAGGATGGATTGAGAAGGAAAATGTTGAAAGCAAAAAGTTAGTTGGGAAGTTATTGCAACCATTCACAGTGAACGATTAAGGCAGGAATGGTAGGGAATGAAAGAAGGGGATTTTTGGAAGACACCATTTAGATAAATATTTGCTCAATTTTTCCTCTCTGAGAATTGGTTCTCTCTTCTTAAGGGTTGGGGAGTTCGTAGACATCTTTGTGCTACATGTTCCTGACTTTCCAGTCACAGATCTTGGTCAGGGTGTACATTTGCCTAAGATGGACCAATCAGGCTCTCTCTCTTTTTCAATCAGTCAAGCTCCTGTGTGTGTCTGGAACTGAGGCTCATACAAACTCTGGAGTATCCATCTTCTACCAAGTGTAAGGCCAAGTAAAGAACTGTATGTCCTTATATAGAGAAAAGAATATAAAGGTCATAGAGAGAGAAGCAGAGATGAGAGAACCTATGGACTGAGGGAAGAGAGAAAGATATAGACAGGGGAATAGAGAAACAGAGACAGACAGACAGAATGAGAGAGACATTCATTTTATTTCCAAATATTCTGTGCTTTGTTTCTTCTTAGAAGTTGATCTTAGAATCAAAGATCACTAAACATGTGCAGAGGTAAATTATCATGAGGAAGAGTCAGGAGAAAAAACACACAATAAATTTAGAGCTATACAGACTATGGATGTTGGGAGTTTCAGAGATATAGAAAAGCTATGCATTAAATATTTACAGGGATAAAGAATGGATTTACAAAAGAGGAGTATGCAACCAGAGAATACAACAAATGACAAGACTTATTTTTATGGTAAACAATTGAAATTTTTAGAAATAAAAAAATAATTATGGAAATATAAAGAAGAGAGAGACAATAGTTTTAGTTCACAATAGTTTTAGAGGCAACTGAGATAGAATTGGTTAATTGGAAGTTGTGCCAAACAAAATGCATAGAGGGGATGAAAAAAAAAGAGAGAGTGAGAGATGGAAAATATGAAAAAGGAATTTATAATATGGGAGATAGGATGAGAAGGGCTCTAATTTAAGTCCCAAAAGAAAATGAAGAAGGGGCACATTGAAGAGACAATGGCTGAAATTTTTCAAAACACAATTTCAGGAAGTATTGTATATATGTAGTTTTTTTAAAGCAATTTTTAAAACAATGATTAGGTACCCCAAAATAAAGCAATTTATAATCAGACACGTATAATACCAAAGATAAAGATATATTAAAAGCATGGAGAGAGAAAAGAGACATTACACAGAAAGAAATGACAATCAGGCTATTTTTTAACATAGTAACAGTGGAAGCCAGAAAGAGTGAAATAATATCAAGAACTGAGAAAAAAAGAAAGGACAGTATATCCTTTTTGTGATCATTTTGTGTACCTCCCAAAATGATCCTTTAAGAAATAGTAAAATACACATTCTTTTTCAGATAACTTAAGAACAGGAACTATAAACAATGTACTCATGAAAAGAAAAAATGATCTCAGAATCAAGATCTACCATTCAATAGGAAACGTAGCTCTCTGTGAACATGAGGAGAGGGGCATAGCTGACAGATGGCGGATGATAGAGCAAAAAGCTGAAAAGAACCTGGATTCTTCATGACACCATACGAATGAACTAGCTAATTCTACAGTCACCCTATATTGAAACTTCTTGTGTAAAATAATTTTTCTCATACTGAGAGAGAGCATATGTGTGTGACTAAGAATAAACTGTATCAAATTTTGAGGAGTGGTCAAGTAGGATAAAGATGGAGAAAAAGTCTTTTGGTTTTGACTATTGAAAGTTCATTGACGGTTGTGGCAAGAGCAGTTCAGTCTTTCATGAGACTTGGAAGCACTCTTACCCTTGGAATTAAGGAAGAGCCACACTTTCCATACTTTTAATAAATTTTTTCAGATTTAGTTGGTCTGAGTAAATTTCTTTTACTTACAACCAAAAGAGTCTTGAATAAGGGTAATTTTTGGAACCATTAAGAAGGCTGAATTGGCAAGGCAGTGAAGGATTGCTGTGGATTTTAGGAAAGATAGAGTTTATAACTGGCTTCTTTCACTCAGTGTAGTTTCAAGATTCATCCACGTTGTAACATATATCAGTACCCCATTCCTATTGCTGAATAGTGTTCCATTGTATAGCTATAACACATTTTATTTATATATTCATCAGTTTGGTATTTAAGTTGTTTTCATCTTTTGACTATTATGGACAATGCTGCTAAGAATATCCATGTACAATTTTTTGTATGGACATTTCTCTTGGGAATATGCCTATAAATGGAATTGCTGGGTCATATAACTCATTTAATTGTTTAAGGAACTCTAGCCTGTCTTCTACAGTGACTGTACCAATTTACCTTCCTACCAACAGTGTATGAAGGTACCAATTTCTCCAAGTTGCTCTATATGATGAGACGCTGTTATCATGCTTTCCTTTAGTTTTGTGAATACATTTATTATAGCTACTTTGAAGTCTATTATTGTTAAATCTGACATCTGGTTGCTCTCACAGGCGATTTCTGTTGCTTGCTTTGCTTTGTTTCAGTGTCTTGGTTATCCTGTCCTGTTTTCTTGCTTGCTTCATAGTGGATATTTAAAATAATATATTGCAGCAACTTTGGGTACTGGTCCTTGCCCACCCTCATTGCAGGCTTTGTCATTGTTCTTTGTTTATTTGTTGAGTGATTGGCTGGATAATTTTAATGACGTCTACACCTCCCCTCTCCACCCCCCATGCACACACAGTGTTAAGTCTCTAATGTTGCCCCCCAGAAAAGAACAGCTTTTGAATACACTCACAATCATTCTAAGATGACGACAGTGGATTTGGTAGGACTCCCCCCTTCTCTTTCCCTGATCACACCCAGCTTTTAAAGTCCATTAATTACTGGCTGATGGCTCTATTGTTTTCAACAATGCCCTGGGGCATTAATTGTTTTACAAATTAATGCAATCAAATTGTGACTCGTTTGAAGGGATACTTTCTGAAGTCAATGTTAAATATATACTATGACTCCCAGAGGACTCCTCCCAGCTGTTTTGTTCCCTGATTCTCTTCTGAAAACTAGCCAGCCTACAGTCTAGAATGGATCTTCTTTAAAGCTCTTGCCTTTTAGCAGAACTTCCACTCTTCCTGAGAGTTCCTATAGCCTTCAACTTCATACTGTATGGCAAATGAAGGCAGTTCCTTTGGGGAAACATTGAACATATGAGGTCAGATAATTAATTTCATGAAGTCATCCTAGAAAAAGTGCTACATACCTCATTGCTGAATATCACTACTGACAATCACCTTTGAAGTACTCCCCTTGGGAAGCTATGTACTGATGGCAACACCTAGTCCACCCTTCAGGTTAATTTTGGAATGTTTTTTCTGGAATGGCACCTTACCAAGTTGTTTCTACAGTATCCCCAACATAAGCACATGGTGGCAAGTTCATCAACTTAATTGTCAGATTTTGAGGATGGCGACATCTCTGATGGCCATTCCAGAAAAACAAAAACAAAAAGAGTGAAGTCAGATAATACATACTTATTTGTGTTTGACTTTCTTATTCTGCATAATGTTTTTGAGATTCATCTCTGTTGCTACAACCATCAGTAATTTATTTGTTTTTATTGCTGAATAGCATCATATTGCATGAATGTACCAGAATGTGTTTATCCATTCACTTGCTGTTGGATGTTTAGGTGATTTCCACTTTTGGCCTATTATAAATAAAGTTGTTACAATTGTTCATGTATACGTCTATTTTGGACAAATGCGTTATTTCTCAATTATTTCCACTATTTTCATAATAAAGGAAAAGCTGTATCAAAACAGGAATGTATGTTTAACTTCATTAAAAACTGCCAAATAGATTTCCAAAATTGTTATGCCATTTTAAAATCCCATCAGTGAGTGAATCAAAGTTCCCTTTCCTCTACATCCTTGCTTACATTTGATATTGTCAGGCTTTTAAATTTTAGTCATTCTGGAGGGTAAGCCATGGATCTGATTGTGGTTTTAAGTTGCATTTCTCTGGTGGCTACTAATATTGACCATCTTTTTTATGCTTATTGGCCTTTTGAATATATTTGATAAACTGCTTTTTCAATTTTTTTTTTTTACATTTTTACTGGTTAGCTTGTCTTTTTATTTTTGATTTGTAGATTTTTTTTATCCTTCTTATAAGTCTTAACTAGTACATGGACTGCAATATTTTCTCCTTGTCTGAGACATCTTTTTTTTTCTTTTGGAAAACAACTTTATTGAGATACAATTTACATATCATGCAAATTACCTATTTAAAGTGTATAAATCAATGATCTTTAGTATGTGCACAAATTTGTGCAACTATCACCATCACAATCAATTTTAGAATATTTTTATTACTCTATTTAAAAAAAAACCTTATACTCCTTAGTCATTACTAATTCAATATCATAAAGTTTTATGCCTATGTTTTCTTCTACAAGTTTTATAGTTTTAGATCTTACATTTAGATTTATCATTCATTTTGAATTTATATTTGCATATTGTCTGAGGTAAAGGTCCAATTTTATTCTTTTGCACTTGAATACCCAGTTGTTCCATTAATATTTGTTAAAATTACTATCCTTTCTCCCACTGAGTTGTCTTGACACCCTTGTTGAAAATCAATTGACTGTAAATATGAGGGTTTATTTCTGGACACTAAATTCCATTCCACTGATTTATGTTTTTCCTTATGCCACTACCACGCTGTGTTGATTACTATAGCTTTGTAGTAATTTTTGAAATTGGCAAGTGTGAATGCTTAAACTTTGTTCTTTCTTAAGATTAAAAAAAGAAGAATCTGGCTCCCTTGTAATTCCATATGAATTTTATTTTATTTTATTTTATTTTTAATTCATTTTTATTGTTAGACTTTTTGGGGTAACATTTGTTAGCAAGAATTACATAGGTTTCAGGCATACAATTCTACAGTTTGTTGTCAACTTGTTGTATAATAAGTTCACCTAATGTGACTTCTCTTTTCATCACCTTATATTTAGCTCCCCTTTCCTCCTCTCCCATCCCCTCCCCTCTCTCCCCTCCCTAACCCACTCATCCCCAAATAAACATTAAACTATTGATTGTGTCCATGGGTTATTTGTTTGTTTGTTCATTTCATTTTTCTTTGTTGCTTACAATTTTATATTCCACATATGAGTGAAGTCATACAGTTCTTTGTTTTTTCTTTCTGGCTTATTTCACTAAGCATGATGATCTCCAGGTCCATCCATTTTGTTGCAAATGGCAATATTTCATCTTTTTTTTTTTTTTTTTTTAATGTGGGTAGCTCCCTGGCTGGGAATCAAACCCAGGCCACAGCGTTGACAGCACCGAAGTCTTAAGCCACTACACCACCAGGGAACTCCCCATCTTTTCTTATAGCTGAGTAATATTCCATTGTGTATACGTACCACAGCTTCTTTATCCAGTCATCTGTTACAGGGCACTTTGGTTGTTTCCATGTTTTGGCCACTGTCCATATGAATTTTAGAATCAGCTTGTCACTTCCTGCAAAGAAATCAGTAGAGATTTTCATAAAAATTGCACTGAAGCTATAAATCAATTTGCAGGAACAATGTATTTTAATACTAAGTCCTATGATATATGAACATGGAATATATTTCCATTTCTTTAGATCTTTAATTTCTTTCAACAATATTTTATACTTTGAAGAATGTAAATGTTGAGCTTATTTCATTAAACTGTTCTTAAGTAATTTATTCTCTTTAATGCTTGAAAATGGAATTGCTCTCTTTTTGGTTTATTCATTGCTTCTACATAGAAATACCACTGATTTTTATATATTAATCTAGCATCTAGCAACCTATCTGAACTCATTTATTCTAATAGATTTTAGTGAATTCATCAAGATTTTCTATATGCACAATCGTGACATATAAAATTAGAGATAGTTTTATTTCTCCCTCTAATCAAGAAGCCTTTTTTTTTTTTTTTTTCACTTTCTTAATAATAACTTTTGGTGAACAAAACATTTTAATTTTAATCAAGTCTAATTTCTTTTATTTGCATTTTATGACCTATCTAAGAATATTTGCCTACACTAAGGTTTTCAAGATATTCTATAGGTTTTTTTGTAGAAGCTTTATACTTTTAACTTTCAAAGTTAGGCCTATGATACAGCTCAAATTAATTAATTTCACAATTTTTTTTTCTTTTTTTTGCTTTTTGGTATGTGGGTAGCTCCCAGACTGGGAATCAAACCCAGGCCGCAGCGCTGACAGTGCCAACGCTGAAGCCTTAAGCCACTACACCACCAGGGAACTCCCAATTAATTTCATATTCCACAGTAGGGCATGGAATCAAAGCTCAGGTTTTTTGTTATTGTTGTTGTTGTTTTACCAGAAATATCCAGTTCCAAATATAAAAGCATTTAAGTTTTATATTTAATGATTTTTATGTATCATTCCATTTCCGTATTATATATCAATCATAAATATTATAAACACAAAAAGGAAAATAGACATTACAATTATGCATGAAATAAGTTTTTTTCATCTCTATGCATCTATCTGGGTTTGTTTTCCTGTATTTAAAGTCTCTTTAGTGTGTCCTTTAGCAGTAAAAGATTCTCAAGGTTTTTCTTCATCTGAAAATGCCTTTAGATCTGATGTATTAGCCAAGGTTTTCCAGAATATTATACTAAGTAATCGGCTCATGTGATTATGGAAACTGAGAAGTCCCAAGATCTTCAGTTGGCCAGCTGGAGCTCCAAGAGAACAGATGTATAGTTTCAGCCTGAGTCCAAAGGCCTGAGAACCAGGAGAGCTGATGGTGTAAGTTCTAGTTTGAAAGCCAACAGGCTGAAGATCCAAGAGGATCAACGTTCAACCCAAGTCAGAAGGCTGAAAAAGACCAGTGTCCCAGCTCAACAGCCAAGCAGGAGAAGTTCCCTCTTACTAACCTATTTGTTCTATTCAGATCTTCAAATGATTGGGTAAGGTCCATCCACTCACATTAAGGAGGGCAACCTGTTCTACTCAAATGTAGGGATTCAAATGTGAATCTCATACAGAAGCACCATCACAGACACACCCAGAATAATGTTTGGTCAAATGTCTGGGCACCTTGAGGCCTAGTCAAGTTGACAAAAAATTAAACATCATATATGATCTTCCTTTTTGAAGGATATTTTCTTTAGACATAGAATTTTTGGTTTGGCAATTTGTTTCAGCACATAAAAACTGTATTTCCATGGTTTCCTGACTTTTATTCTTTTGCTTGAGAGGCGATCTGTTAGGTAGATTTTTGTGACTGGCTTCTTTCACTTAGCATAGTGCTTTGAGATTTATGCATGTTATTTCAAATATAGTTTGTTCCTTTCTGTTGCTGAGTAGTATTCATGGTATAGATGAACCAAAATTTGTTTTTCCACTCAGTAATTATTATTTGGGTAATTTCTACAGTTCAACATTATGATAAAGCACCTTACCGTATATGTATTGGTTATTTAGATATGTTTTGAAATGCCTATTCAATCTTTTGCCCACTTTTCTAGTTGTCTTTTCTTTTTTTTTTTTAATTGTTAAATGTATTGGGGTATATTAATTAGTAAAAAATACATAGGTTCCAGATGCACAATTCTACATTACATCTTCCATGCATTACCTTATGTGTTCCTCATCCAGAATCAGTTCTCTTTCCATCACCATATATTTGTGTCCCTGTCCCTTATCCTCAGATCATTAAATTATTGACTGTGTCCATGAGTTTTGTTTCTTTGTCGTTTTCAATTTTATGTTCCACATATGCATGGAATCACGTAATTTTGGTTTTTTTTCTGTCTGGGTTATTTGTCACTTCACATGATGATCTGTCCATTGTTTAATTGAGTTTTTAAAAATTCTGTTTGGATTGTTCCTTTATTCTATTCTTTAGATTCCACATATAGTGAGATCATATGATAGTTGTCTTTCTCAGTCTGACTAATTTCATTTAGCATAATATCTTCTAGTTCCATCCACGATGTTGCAAAAGGTAATATTTTATTCTTCTTTATGGCCAAGTAATACTCCATTGTGTAAATGTACTACAGCTTCTTTATCCAATCACTTATTGATGGACATTTAAGTTGTTTCCATATCTTGGCTATTGTGAATAATGATGCAATAAACACAGGGGTGCATATATTTTTTTGAATTAGTGTTTTGGATTTCTTTGGATAATTATCCAGGAGTGGAATTGCTGGATCATAAGGTAGTTCCATTTTTAATTTTTTGAGAAACCTTCATACTCTTTTCCCATAGTGGTTGGATGAATTTGCAGTCCCACCAGAAGTGTAAAAGGGTTCCCTTTTCTCCACATCCTCTCCAACACTTGTTGGTTGATTTATTGATGAGAGCCATTCTGACAGGAATGAGGTGGTATCTCACTGTGGTTTTGATTTACATTTCTCTGATGGTTAGTGATATTGAACATCTTTTCATGTGTCTATTGGCCATCTGTATCTCCTCTTTTTAGAAATGTCTATTCAGGTCTTTCACCCATTTTTTAATTGGGTTGTTTGTTTTTTTAGTGTTGAGTTGTATGAGTTTCTTACAGATTTTGGATATTAACCCTTTGCCAGTTGCCTCATTGGCAAATGTTTTCTCCCATTCTGTGGGATGTCTTATTGTTTTGTTGATGGTTTCTTTTGCTGTAAAAAAACAACAACAACAACAACAAAAAAAAAAAAAACCTTTTTCATCTGATGTAGTCCCATTTGTTTATTTTTTCCTTTGTTTCCCTTGCCTGAGGAGATATATCATTGAAGGTATTATTAAGGATAATGTCTGAGAGGTTACGTCCTATATTTTCTTCTAGGAGTTTTATGGTTTCAGGTCTTATATTTAGTCTTTAATCCATTTTGAGTTTAGTTTTGTATATGGTGTAAGAAGGTGGTCCAATTTCATTTTTTGTATGTATCTTTGCAGTATTCCCAGCACCATTTGTTGAAAAGACTCTCTTTATCCCAATATGAGTTGTTGCTTCCTTTATCATAGATAAGTTGGCCATATAGACATGGATTTATTTCTGGGCTCTCTATTCTGTTCCATTGATCTATATATGTGTTTTTATGCCAATACCATGCTGTTTTGATAACTGTGGCCTTGTAATATAATTTGATTCTTGTACAGTGATTCCTCCAACTTTATTCTTCTTTCTCAGAGTTTCTATGGCTATTCTAGGTCTTTCATGGTGCCATATAAATTTTAGGATTATACATTTTATTTCTGTGAAGAATGTGTTTGGTATTTTTATTGGAATTGCACTGAATCTATAGATTGCTTTGAGTAGTATAGACATTTTAACTACATTAATTCTTCCTACCCAGAGCATAGTATGTGCTTCCATTTATTTGTGTCTTCTTTGACTTCTCTCGTCTGTGTCTTAAAATTTTCTGAGTACAGGTCTTTTAACTTCCTTTGTTAAATTTTTTCCTAGGTATTTTTTTTTAATGCAATTGTAAATGGGATTGTTTTTTAAATTTCTCCTTCTGTTAGTTTGTTATTGGTGTATAAGAATGCAACTGATTTCTGTATATTGATTTGTATCCTGCTGCTTTACTAAATTCATTTATCAGTTCCAATAATTTTGGGGTTGAATCTTTGGAATTCTCTATATACAATATCAAGTCATCTGCAGATAACGATAGTTTTACTTCTTCTTTTTCTATCTGGATGCCTTTTATTTCTCTTGTCTGATTGCTGTGGCTAGGACTTTTAGTATTATGTTGAATTAAAGTGCTGACAGTGAGCATCCTTGTCTTTTTCCTGATCTTAAAGGGAATGCTGAATTTTGTCAAATGCTTTTCATGCGTGTGTTGAAATGACCATATGTTTTTTATTCTTCATTTTGTTTATGTGGTGTATTACATTAATTGATTTACATATATTGAACCAACATTGCATCTCAGGAATGAATCTGACCTGACATGGTGTATGATTTTTTTAATGTATTGCTGAATTTGATTTGCTAATATTTTGTTGAGAAATTTTGCATCTATGTTTCTTAGAGATATTGGCCTATAATTTTCTTTTTTTGTAGTGTCTTTAGCTGCTTTTGGAATGAGGATAATGGTGGACTCATAAAATGAGGTTGGGAACCTGCCCTTTTCCTGGATTTTTTGAAATAGTTTGAGAAGTATAGGTGTTAATTCCTTTTTGAATGTTTGGTAAAATTCACCTGTGAAGCCACCTGGTGTAGGATTTTTGTTTGTTGGGAGCTTATTGATTACTGATTCAATTTCATTGTTAGTAATTGGCTGATTTAGATTTTCTGTTTCTTCTTGATTTAATCTTGGAAGTTTATATGTTTCTAAAAATCTATCAATTTCTTCCAAATTGCTGGATTTGTTGGCATATGGTTGTTCATAGGACTTTCTTATAATTTCTTATATTTCTGTGGTGTCTGTTGTAACTTCTCCTCTTTCATTTTTTATTTTATTTATTTGGGTCCTCTCTCTTCTTTTCTTGAGGCTTCTGGTTAAAAGTTTGTCAATTATGTTTATATTTTTGAAGAAACAGCTCTTGATTTCATTGATCTTTTATATTGTCTTCTTAGTCTCAATTTCATTTATTTCTGCTTTGATTTTTTTATTTCCTTCTTTGTGCTGAGTTTAGGCTTTGCTTGTTGTTCTTATTCCAGTTTTCTTAGATGCAAGGTTAAACTGTTTATTTGAGATTTTTCTTGTTTCTTTAGTTAGGCTATGAGTTTTTCTCTCAGGACTGCTTTTGCTGTGTCTCATAAATTTTGGATAGTTGTGTTTTCATTCTCATTTGTCTCAAGGTACCTTTCGATTTCTTCTCTAATCTGATTGTTGATCCATTCATTGTTTAGTAGCATATTGTTTAGCCTCCATGTGTTTGTGTGTTTTTCAGTTTTTTTCTTGTAATTGATTTCTAGTTTTATACTACTATGGTCAAAGAGGGTCTTTGATGTTATTTCAATTTTCTTAAATTTATTGAGGCTTGTTTTGTGGCCTAACATGTGGTCTGTCTTGGAAAATGTTCCATGTTTGAAAAGAATGTATATTCTGCTGCTTTGGGATGTAATTCTCTATAAATATCAATTAAATCCATCTGCTCTAGTATGTCATTTAAGTCCACTGTATCTGTGTTAATTTTCTGTCTGGAAGATCTGTCCATTGGTATTAGTGGGGTGTTAAAGTCCCCTATTATGATTGTGTTACTATTAATGTCTGTCTTTATGTCAGTCAATATTTGCTTTATGTATTTAGGTGCTCCTATGTTGGGTGCATAAATGTTTACAAGAGTTATATCCTCTTGTTGTACTGATCCCTTTATAATTATGTAATGTCCTTCCTTGTCTCTTGTTATAGTCTTTGTTTTAAAGTTTATTTTGTCTGATATAAGTATTGCTACCCCAACTTTTTTTTCATTCCCATTTGCATGAAATACCCTTTTCCACCCCTTTACTTTCAGTCTATGTATGTCTTTCCTTCTGAGGTCTCTTGAAGAAAATATATGCCCAAGTCTTGTTTTCTTATCCATTCAGCTACCCTATGTCTTTTGATTGGAACATTTAGTCCATTTACATTTAGAGTGATTATTGATAAGTACATAGTAGATGATATGTTATTAATCATGTTTTTTTTCTTTTGTTGGTTTGTTTTCTCCTTTCTTCTTCTTAAAGAAGTCCCTTTAGCATTTCTTGTAGTGCCAGCTTGGTGATGGTATGTATATTCCTTTAGCTTCTTCTTATCTGGGAAGTTCTTTATGTCTTCTTCAATTTTAAATGATAGTCTTGCTGTGTAGAGTAGTCTTGGTTGTAGGCCCTTGTTTTTCATTACTTTGAGTATTTCCTGCCATTCTCTTATGGCCTATCCACTGATAGCCTTATGGGAGCTTCCTTGTAGGTAAGTTATTGTCTTTCTCTCGCTGCTTTGAAGATTCTCTGTCTTTAATCTTTGCCATTTTAATCATGATGTGTCTCGGTGTGTTCCTGTTTGGGATCATCTTGTTTAGGACTCTCTGTGCTCCCTGGGCTTGTATGTCTATTTCCTTTGCCAGGTAAAAAAATTTTTTCAGTCATTATTTCTTCAAATAATTTTTTGATCCCTTGTTTTTCCTCTACCCCTTCTGGTAGACATATGATTTGAATATTCTAAGCTTAATATTGTCCAAAGGAATCTCAAACCATCCTCATTCCTTTGTATCCTAATTTCTATCTGTTCTGGTTGGGCATTTTTTGCTGGCTTTTCCTGCAAATCACTGCCTTACCCTTCTATTTTATCAAGTCTGGTGACTTTTATTCCCTTCTTCATTTCAGTTAATGTAGTCATTATCTCTCTCTGGTTCTTTATAATGGTTTGTAAGTCTTCTTTAATGCTTGCTCTCTCTCTGTTGAAATTATCATTCAGTTCCTTAAGCATTCTTTTTTTTTTTTTTACTTTTCATGACTATTGCCATAGTTTTAATCTCATCTATAAAAGCTACATTTAAGCATTCTTATAATCATTGCTTTGAGCTTTGTTTCTGATGGGTCATCTGTCCCCATCTCTTTTACTTTGTTTGACTGTTGTTTGGATTTATTTTGAGTTCCATTTCTCTGGTTTCTCATTTTGTCAGCATCTCTGGATCCTTGCTTTTGCAGTTTCTTTGGTGTTTACTGCCCACATTGGTCTGTGGGGTAGGGGTGTTTGTGTCTTTGTTTTCTTCCTGTGACTCCAGGGGGCTCATGTAGGAAGTCTGGGCATGATTATGCCTTTCTCTTCTTGGTTTTTCTCACACACGGATTCTGCCCTGTGCCTTAAAGTCAGTCCTGTATGCTGGTCTTTCAGACCAGATTGGTTGTCGGGTGAGAAACGCACATACAGTCCCCTCTTTCCTTCTCCTTCCTGGGTAGAGCATTTGAGCTGGGGCTTCTCACCACCAAGTCACTCCCCTTCTTCTGGGAACTGGAGGGAAGTTCTGCTGCTGTGTTTTGCAGACTGTCTGCATGTCTGGGGACTAAAATTAGGTCTGGTTGTGGTATCTCATCATCCCACATCTGGGCCTTCTTTTCTCTGTCCCATGACTGAGTTAGGTCTGGAGCGCACTCCCACCACCTTTTTCCTCTTCCTTCCTCCAGAAGCAGAATTCCAAATGGGGACCTGTGCACAGCTGCATCTTCATACTTCTCCTTTTATTTCTCCTTTGTTTAACCCTCTGCCCATGAGCAGGTACCTTAATGAGATGAGTAGGTTTCTTAGCTGTGATTGTGCATTGTGTAGAGGGTCCTTGGTTGAGACAGTTATTTTCTTAGTTGTAATCTCCAGAGGAGATTTTTAGAGGTCCCTCTCATGCTGCCATTTTGTTGCACTCCCTCCTGTAGGGATTCTTTACATATTCTAAGTATAAAAAGTATACATAAGTACAAATATGTGTGTGTGTGTGTGTGTGTGTGTGTGTGTGAGTGTGTGTGTGTATTTCTTTTATATATTACTAAGGTTTGTACTTAGAATCTATAATACATATACACTCATATACAAGGGCTGTCCAGAAAGTATCAAGACATGTAATAGGAAAAATAGAGACATTTATGGTTGGATTTTTTCTGGATAGCTCTCGTATATATATATGTACTACAGATTCTAAGTACAAATCTTGTTGGTAATATTCATTGTACAAATCTTCTCCCAACATGTTATCTGTATTTCCACTTTTTGTGAACTGGAGTTTATAATTCTTAATACAGTCAATTTTTCAATATTTCTTAGTAGTTGGTGTTTTTATATATTTTTTGAATGTTAATATTTTATTTACAAAGTTTCTTTGTTGTACAGAATGTATAAATGCTGTTACAATCTTGGTGTAACTGGTAGCCATGGAAAGTTTACTCACCAATCACAGCTATCCACACTACAGCAAGACTTATATGAAAACCTAACAACATTTACAATTTTGTTGAGGTGATTTTTCCAAGCTTGGTGGTGGATTTCCAAAAGGGACTAAATGGAGGAAGGTAGACTGTCACAGAAACTATCCTTTAGCTCTTTTGGTGGGTGGGTGTCACAATGATGTTGTTTCTTTTTAAACAGCTATCAAGTCCATATGAGTGCTCAACCAATATTGAATAGTTTTTTTTGTTGTTGTTGTTTTGCAGATTATTTGGAGTCTTAATTATCTTCTCTTTCATCATCTGTTTCTTTCTTCTTATTTTCACTCTTCCTACTTTTTTCCTGCTGTTCATCGTCATTCTCATCATCCTCATCATCAACTTCCTCATGATGTCCAAATTCTTCTTCCTCCCCACTGACTTGATCTTTACTCTCTTTGCCTCTACATCTTTGTCTTCATCTTAATCCTCTTCATCATCAAACTATTCCTCCTCACAATCTTCCTCCTCATCATCATTTTCTTCATCCATATCATTCACCTCAGCATTTCAGTCAGGGGTTTCTCAATGCTCTTGGTCATAGTCATCCAGGCAGGTCAGCTGGGGCAGGAGCCTGAAGACACTCTCTCAGTAGTCATTCAGGTTAGTAACCTCACAGTTAAACAAATTCAGATTCCAAGGTGCTAATATCTTTCAGTTTTTTTCCATTTAAGTTTAAATATGTGAAATTTGGAAGTTTTTTCTGCCAGCACATTCATTCTTCCATAGATTCTACTGTCAGTGAGCTCAACCTTTTTCAATTTAGGTAGTTTGGGGAGATTTGAAACCCAAATCAAGCCTACATTTATTAAACTGAGAAACTCTAAGTTCACAAATTCAGCTGTTAAGCCCTCAATTTTTCCATCATTTGATTTATAATTGTCCAGGACAAGTTCTCAAACACCTGCCAGAGTCCAGTTCCTCAGCTCCAGGTAGATCCTCCTCTTCATGTTGTTTCTCTCTTCCCCCATCTTAACTTTGCACTGAGAGCAGAGTGGGGACAAGCATCCCAAGGGCCATGGGAAAGACTATTAAAATTTTGTTTAATATATTTTTCTCTACCCTAAGCTTACAAAAACATTATTCTATAATTTCTCTTAGAAGCTTTATTGTCTTATCTTTTATATTTAGATTTATAGAGTATTTGAAATTTATTTTTATGTGTAGTGTATGGTAAAGGTTATGTTTCCTTTTTTCTTTTCTTTCTTTTTTATTAGGGTTATCCAGTTGTCAGAGCAAATTTTATTTAAAAGACTATACTTTCCCTACTGCTTTACTGGACCACTTTTACTCAATAGTTACTATGGCTTTAGAATATGTGTTAATATCTGTTAGAGTAACTTTTCCAACTTTATTCTTTTTGAAGATTCCCTTGGCTTTTCAACAAGTAAATTGAAAGTAAAAAATAAAGTAGATTAAAAGACATTCACAAGACATATTAATTAATTACAGTTTTTTTATCATGATGCAAACAATAAACTGTAAATACACATACATGCACTTAAGTCATTTATAAGAAAACTATAAATTTGAACGTTGGCAACAGGGTACACACTTGATAACATTAGAAGTTATTTTTATTTTATTTTAGTGGTATTGTGTGATTATAGTTTTTTAAAATAAATTTTCATCTTTTCTAGATTCATAATGAAATATTTACAGTTAAAATGATATGGTGTCTGAGATTTATTTCAAAGTAAGTCAAAGAAAGGGAAAGGGAGTGAGGGTATAAATAAAACAATATTGACTATTAGCTGATATTTGCTGAAGATAGGTGACAGGTTCATTATATTTTTCTGTCTACTTTTGTATGTGTTTGACATTTTCCATAATAATAGGCTTAAAATTGTTTTGCTATTCTTGGCCCTTCACGTTTTTTATGTAAATTTTATAATTGTTAATTTTTCATTCTTCCCCCCCAAAAAATTTAGTTTTATATTGAGATTACATTGATTTTACAGATCAATTTTGTGAGAAAATAATGACCTTAGAACATTTTAAATCCATTTGCCCCCTCTTACCTTTTATGCCAATGATTCCATAAGTGTTTAACAATATATTAAATCATATGTTTACATTTATACTGTGTGTATATTCTACAAAATTTTTATTAGTGTTGTTTTATACAGTCAAAATTCATTCTAATAATTTAGTTACCCTCTAAGTAAATTTTTTCTACTTTCCTTTTTCTTCTGCCTGAAGTACTCTCTTTAGTATTTCCTTTAGTAGTGATAAATTCACAGAGTTTTTATTTGTCTGAAAATGTCTTTATTTTTTAAGAACTTCCTTTCTTAAGAATATTTTTCTCTAGCCATACCAGAATACCTTAAAAGCAGTCAGTGAACAAAGACAGATTTCATTCAATGCGCAAATAAACTGACAGATGACTTCTCAGCAGAGAAAAATAAGAACACAATGGAAAGATATCTTTAGTAGACTAGAAGAGAATAATTGCCAAACTCAACACTCCTCTAGTTAACTAAAGATATCTTTCCATTGTGTTCTTACTTTTCTCTGCTGAGAAGTCATCTGTCAGTTTTTTGCTCAATGAACGAAATTCACCTTTGTTCGTAGACTATTTAATGTATTTTTTTTTGATGGATCAATCATGTCTTTTTACTCTTCTGTATTTCTGATGCTTTGACAAGTGGGATCTTGCTAACGCTGGAGATACTGCACCTCCAAGAGCTAGCCAAATCCTGCTGACAGTAAATGACTTGACTATGAGTGTGTTTCACATGCAAACCAACTAATCCAGAACCCATACCCCAACCACTTCTTTTGTTGGGCTCTCATAATACCAAGTCACTATCTTCCTGCCAAATTCATCCTATTATATATAGGTAACACCCATAAAACACAGCACTTCTGTAACACAGTTTCACTCTAACACGGTTCAAGGATTTGGGAAACCCTCATACAACATGGCATCCTAGAACACGGTTTCACTCTAACACAGTTTGAGAATTAGAGAAATCTCCAAACAATACGGAGTGTAGTAAGAGCTTTTAAGAGCAAAAAATATCTTATTTGAAATTAGGGAAATCCCTGAACAATATGGAATGTAATAAGAGCTTTTAAGTTAAACACTACTACTACTCTAAAAAGTGTAGAGAAAGGCCTAGCCTTAGCCAAACAGTTGGAGTTATATTTCCTAAATGAATATCCTTCCACTGAAAGCAGCACATAGTTTAAGAGAGAACTTCACAAGTGCTTAGCACCATATAATGAAATTTATAAAGATCTCTCAACTAAAAGCAATCTAAAATAACAAACTTTTTGTAAAAAGTAAAGAAGTCAAAATTGTGCTGAAGAAAGTTCAGAGGATGAAGGTATCTTGTCAAAAAGAAAATGCCTTTGGTTAATGGTGCTTAGAAGTGAGAATGAAGAAAACATGTAATACATATTAATATGCTATACTTGCAGTGAAAATTGCTTTAATAAAGATATTTCTCTTAATTATAAAAATATAATAGTATGTTTTCTTTAATTTTTGGAATCTAACCCCCTGTTTTGTACTAGCATTGTGTTTTGTATGAACAGAGATTCACATAACATGGCATTTTTGGTTTTTGTTTTTGGTGGTTCCCTGGCTGGGAGTCAACCCAACATGGCATTTTTAAGGAACTTAATGACTGTGTCATACAGGGGTTACCTGTACTGGAATGATAGAGACAGTCGCAATACTCTAGCGCCTGCTGAAATTATTCAAAGTACACAATCCTAACCTACTCATTCCTTTCCCTGGAAACCACACTACTTCGCCCACTCCTTCCTACAGAAACCACAGTGAACACTTGCCCACATTTTACCCTTGCTCTTTCTGCTTTCTGACTGACCATGATGCTTCCCCATGTGACGCTACATGGTGTGGTATGACCCCTCCTCTTGGGAACTTTGAGTAACAAACTATCTTTTCAATGGCAATTATCTCCTGATCTGTTAGCCATATCATACTAGAATAATAGTAAAACCTACATTTTAAAACCTTTGGGTTTTGTTATTCCAAAGTTTTATTATGACTTGTCTAAGTTTGACTTTTTAGGTATGCTGTACTTCTTGGGGTTCATAGGGCTTTTTGAAACTATATCATGATGTCTTTTGTCAGTGTGATTGAGTGTGTAATTGTTACCAATTATTTATTCCTTCATATATCTATACATTTTGCTAGGTGACTTTATAGTTCCTCCCCTTAAAGACTTACTTGTCTTTTGATTTTGAGCCTGGCTATATTACTTGGTTTGGCCAATGAGATGTTAGCAGATTTGACACAAGCAGAAACTAGAAATGTATTTGTGCAACTGGGCTTGCTCTTTTGTATTTCTGCCGTCACCATGAGAAAAAGAAATGCATGTGCTGGGAGCCCACAGAACCAATGTGCAGCTTAGACTCAGGCCCAGTTGGCCCATCTGAATATAAATGATAGAAAGTAGTTAATAGCTGTTAAATGAATATATGAATGAGTGAAAAAATAAAATTAGAGAGAATAGAAATGTCATAACAAGATTCTGGACCTCCATCTCTGCCCATGAATGACTAATTGTCCAGTAAGGGTTCATGGGCGGAAATCAATATGATGAATTGTTAAAGTTTGTTTTCTTCTAGGGCCTGAGATTAACATGGCCTTAACATGACTAAAATTCTTGGGCTCTATATGAAAAGACTTGTCTTTATCTGCCAAAGGGATGAAAGTTCATATTTGTTCCTGAATGACGTATTGATTTAATATTTGCCAGGTATGGCCACAAACCATGAAAGCAGGAAATAATTTGTCTGCTATACAGTACACAATTTAGGCAGGGTAGAGAAATGAGTGGTGGAAGCTGTAGAATGAAGACTTCCTCCTGTCCTATTAAGTATGACCATAATGCAAAAGGCTTGAATTCCTTGTTAAAAGGATTAAAAGTTCATATTTGCTTCTAAATTGTGTCCCAATGGGCTAATGGCCAAGAATAGTAGACAAATTATAAAGCATGAAATGCCACACTCGCTTTATAACAAAGTGCCCCAACCTGAGATCCTTGGTCCCTGAAGTCATGGAGGCTATACCTGGCATGCACAGACAGGCCTAAGTGTCATTGTCCCTACTCCCCTTTACACACCCTCTCTTGAGCCTGCCAGACAGCATTGTAGTAACCAGACACTTCTGCTTAGCAGAAAAACTGACCATTTGGAAGAAGTTCTTCTGGTTCTGGGAACATTCTTAATGAAGGGAGGTAATGGGGCAAGAAAACTATGGCAACAATGTCCAATGGAAAGGGTCATAGGACATCAGTGGAAAAAGGAGACTTTTTAAAGCATCACAGCAACTCAAACCCTCAGCTTATGTTGTGTTTTCTAAGCAGCTGCGTTGAGGGTTTGCCCAGTACTAGCTGTGCTCACAGCCCAGTCTGTGGGAGGAGGGAAGCCTTTGACTAGGACTTCATTCAGTTGTTTAAGTTGTCTAGATCCTATGGTTTTAAATGGAAAATAACCACATACGGAGAAAATCTGGGGCTCATTCAAACCACTACCATCATTGCACCTATTCCTTTACTCATACATTTATTTTATTTATTTATTTATTTATTTTGACCAAGTACCAGATATTGTGCAAACACTGGGGACTTAAAAATGAATAAGCTATAGCACCAGGACCCAAAATCCAGTGTTAATTCAAAATAAGCAGACTGGAACATGCGAGTTATTCAAGAAAATGCAGGTTCTCTGTGACATACTTGTGGCAGATAATTGGGCTAGTTACTAACCTCTCCATACCTCAGTAGAGCCATCTGGAAAATGGGCATAATAACAATGACCTGCCTCATAAGGAATTACCTACCTCACAGGAAGAAAGTGGATTAATTTGAAATATTGTTTTGGAGAAGAGCTCTACAGATACCCAGGATGACCTGAAAGACAAACAAGTGGGTACTAGAGCAAATTAAGCCGGAACTAATTACTGGAAGCAAAAATGACAAAGCTGAAGCTGTCCTACTTTAGGTACATCATGAGAAAGCAGAGTTCTTTGGAAAAGACAATAATTCTGGAGAAAATAGAAGGCAGCAGGAAAAGAGGGAGGCCATGTATTAAGTAGATTGGCTCCATAAAAGAAGCCATATATAGGCATGAGTCTACAGGAGCTAAGCAGGGCTGTTGGTGCTAGAACATTGTGAACATCATTCATTCATAGGGTCACCAGGAGTCAAAGCTGCCTCAATAGCACATGACACACACATACCTCAAAGGGAACCAAATGAGTTAATACCTGTAAAATATTTAAATTAGTTAATACCTGTAAAGCATTTTAATTAGTTAATACTTATAAAGCATTTAAATTAGTTAATACCTGTAAAGCATTTAAAATGATTCCTGATATATTCTAACCATTCAACAAATGTTAGCTATTATTATTCCCTCTCTGAATCATTGACACCTTTTCTTAAAACCCAGTGACTCAGTGGATTTCACTGGTGGGTAATAAATAGGTATCACAAGTCATTATACCTCAAATTTGCATTACTAATGAGATTGAAGAGATAACATTTTAGTTGCTTTGCTTGCAAACTTTTGGGGAATAACCGAGCCTCCTTTGTGACTCGCTCCCATGGTATTTTTCTTACTCTCTATCAATATTATTTATGTAATATTGTTCTTTAAACTCATCTTTTTCTTAAATAGATGAGGTCTTTCTCTAAATAATAGTCATAATTCATGACTTTGATGTCCTACAATTATCTCTTACTGAAATGCATGAAAATAAACCAGTCAGTATTATAACTATTAAAATAAAAACATCCACCTATGGACTCACCTAAAATCATCTCAGTGTACTGCAGCCTCTTGAATTTTGTAGGTTCTTTAGGGGTTTTATCTGATCCGAATAATTTTTCTGATGTATGACTCCTTAGTCCATTAGCAATATGTGTTTATTATTGTGACATCATGGAGAATGCCAGTGGGCCTCAACATTTCTGTGTTGGAGCAGAGAATGCACACTGTGTACTCTTTGTGAGCTAGTCCAACACCTACTGTTTCTGATACATACACTCTCCCTTCTATAACCTTTTCTTAGATGATTTGAAGTCTTGATTCATTAATCCTTTTAATATTTATTAAATATCTTTATGCCAGGCATTGTTCTGGGTGCTGGGGACACAGGTGAATGGTTTTAGCTCTTGTATAGTGCCCAATCGAGTGGAGAAAATAAAGACAACAATAGATTGTTATAAATTGGTTTACGAATTAGGGTCTATGATTCCAGTATCCCCTTGGTTTTCAGCAGGAAACAAGCAATCCCACTTTACTCTCTCAGACCAAAGAGAAAAGACCAGAGGTGAATTATTAAAGTCTGGAGGCATTAAGGAAAGGCTGACAGTGTTTTGCAATATTTCAAATGGATAAGTAGAAAATCCCAGCAACAAAGGGACTCCCAGGACTGGTTCTCACACTTTTGCCCTAAGACAGGCATTCTAATCTCTCATCTCAGTCTATTAGGGATTTGCAACACGGAACTAGTGTGGGTGAGCTCTAAAATCAGGTAATGTCCCAACCTAGGAACCTTGTAAGATACTGAGAAAACCCAGTTGGAGCACTTTATCTATTGTCACAATAGCGCTGTATAATCACCCACTCCAAAACTCAGTGGCTCAAAACCACCTTTTATTTCAACTTTGTGGGTTGCCAGGTTCTGCTGATTTTGGCAGTGCTTCTGTTGCAGCTGGGACTCATTTATCTATTGAGTGGTTGACTAGCCTTTGGCTGATCTAGGATGGTCTTAGGTGGGAGGGATGGCTCTGTTCCATGCATCTCATTCTCTAAGAGGCTAGCTAGCTCCATCAGGTTCCCATGATGAAGGGAGAGAAGCAAGAGAGCGAGAGAGGGCATGTGTGTGTAAGGTCTTTGAGGCCTAGGCTTACAACCAGTACAGACACTTCTGATGTTTAAACAAATCATAGGCCAGCGCAGATTCAAGGGGAGGAGAAACTCCATCTTTTATGAGAGTGGCTGCGACATCATAATGCAGAGCACAAGTACAGGGAAGAAAGACAGATGTCGTTTTGTAATCCTTCAACCACACCAGCCTCCCAGGTTTTATAGAACAGCACCTGTTTCCTGTTGCACTTATTGCTCTGACAAAAAGGAAGCATGACTAAAGCCACACTAACAACAGTGATAAGGTGGCACACGCAGACCAAAAAATACACATCCAGTGACTCCAGAGAAGACAAGAAAGCATTGTTACTATATGCAGCTGAAGACACACAAAATATCCCTGAGGACACCTTAAAAATGAGAAGTACTTAAAAAGACAATAAACACTGTCCATCCCCTGACTTTAACCAGAAGACAGTGGCAGAATATTTTTACATTTTTATTTAACTTCTTCCTTCTGTTTGCTTTCCCCCCCCCCATATCTTCCTCCCTTCCCCTCTTGCCATCCTTTTCCCCACCCCTTCCTGCCCCATTCTCCACACACATTTTAAGGAGTCTATTTCTTGATTTGCTTTCTAAACATTAAAGTCCAAAACCAAACCGAAGTGTTAAAGGAAAACAGCAAAATTAATGGAGGGACTAGAACAGGATTCCTCAGGGACAGGAGGAGAAAAAGATAAGGGAGTGGATGAGAGTTCAAGGGCAGGTAGCTCTATGACCAATATCTGAGCAGAGTATCTGGCCAGCAAACAACACACACCTACAAGGGTGGGCTGATACATTTTGCCTCCACTGTAATTTTTTTTTTGTTACATTAGACATATCTGAATATAACTGGTTCTGTGTAGTTACATGGTATCTCCCCTCCATCGTTCTTGACCTTGCACACACAGATACTTACATTTTTCACCCAGTGCACATCGAAATGGAAGAGTGTTCAGACCAAAAAACAGGCAACATGACCTTCTCAGTCTGAGTTTTGAATTTTTCTGGCTGAGCTGATCCGTTATGGTAGTATTCCATGGACTGTCTTTTGTTCTCGAGGTCATAATGATGGACCCAAGTTTCTTCACTTGTAATGATCTTCTTTAAGAAGTCTTCACTTCTTTTGCAAAATGTCCCGGGGGTTCCTGAGACATGCGAACTCTTTCAGCTTTCATTTCATCAGACAGCATGCACGGTACCCACCTGGCACAAACGTTGCAGAGTTCAAGAACACTAACAAAGTATCCCACTCTCTCCTTAGAAATTCCTAATTTATCAACAGTTCCTTTTTGTTTGATCTGATGACTTCCACAGATCAGTTCTTCTACAGGATCTTGATGGAGCTGGTCACTTGCCGTCACAGGCCTTCCACTTCAGTTTGTCGCTCACATCTGGTTGCCCCCCATCTCCATCTGTGAGCCGTCTCACCCAGCATCTTACTGTCCTCATGTGAACACTTTGGTCACTGTAAACAGCTTCTACTTGTCTGTGAACTTCAATTGGAGGAACTTTTCTGCTGTTAAGAATTCAATAACAGCACGCTGTTTGAACTGAATGTCTAAACACGCTTCCATTTCACTGTGCACTGGGTGAAAAATGTAAGCATCTGTGCGTGCGAGGGCAGGAGTGATGGAGGGGAGACGCCATGTGACTGCCCAGAACCGGTTATATCCAGATAGATCTAATGTAACAAAAAAAATTTACAATAGAGGCAAAATTTACCAGCCAGCTCTTATGGAACAAGAGGCCAGAGAGAGAGGAAGCAGAAAGATTTTTGAGACTCCAAGTTCGTCAGGGAAACAGCAGGCAAAGCTGACCTCCTAGAGGGAGCTGCACAGATGGGCATGAGGGATAGATTCTGCAGCCAGCCTCCCTGGGTTGCAGTAGCAGCTTGGCCATTTGCCCTCCTGAGTGACCTTGTGCCAATCATGAAACTTTTATGCCCTTGGAGTTCCTCATCTGTAAAGTAGGGGTAAAGTACCATGAAGGATCACTATTTAAATAATATTTGCAAAGGTTTAGATAATGCCTGGCACATACTCCTAAATAAGCACTATGTAAGGTAACCTGCTATTATCACTGTATTATCTCAGAACCTGTATGTCTGGTCCAGGGCTTCTGGATGACTCTGAAGATATGGAGGAGGCAGAGAGACTGAAGACCTGACTGGGCCCACTGCATCCCCCCTGCCTTTGTGTTAGGTATGCCCCAGGAATTTAGATACAGCTCTGGAAAAAGGGGGTGGGAACCTTAAATTTGCTGAAATTATCTTTCTGCTGCCCTAGTTAAATAAAAGTCTCAAATAAGAATTAGGTTGAATGAAAGAAAAATAAATTAAGTTTTATTCCTTGTACTTCCACCTTTATGCACTGGGATGCATATGCATGCCATCTGTCTTCCCCTAGACTACATTATGAACACCTTGCTGGATAGGGCAATTTCTTTTCTTTTATACACACACACACACACACACACACACATATATATATATATTCTTTTTTTTTTTTTGGCCACGACTCATATCAGGTTTTATTTTTTATTTATTTATTTTTTCATTATTTGTTTCTTTTTTTCAGTTACAGTTGACATTCACTTTTATTTTATATTAGTTACAGGTGTACAAAGTAGCAGGATAAAAAATTAATATTCAGAAATTGGGAGCCATTTCTCTTTCAAGTGCACAGTGCCTGCACAGGAATGGTAGGTACCCAGTGGACATCAGGTAAATAGAACAAGGTGATTAATTTTTTTATTCTTATTAAGGAGAAATTTATGTAACATCAAATTAAACTATAAAATTTAAGAAATTTTTAAAAATTGTGGCAAAATACACATGACATGAAATGTATCATCTTAATCACTTTTAAGTGTACACTTCAGTGGCATTTAAGTATAAAACATTCACATTGCTGTGCAACCACCACTTCTATCTTGTCCCAAAACATTTTCATTATTCCAAAAAGAAACCTCCTATTCATTTAGTAGTTACTCCCCATTCCCCATTTCCCAGCCCCTGTCAACCATCAATCTGCTTTCTCTTTCGATTTATCGATTCTAGGTATTTCTTATCAATAGAATCATATAATATGTTGACCCTTTGTGTCTGGCTGCTTTCACTTAGCATAATGTTTTCAAGATTCATCTGCACTGGAACATGTATGAGTACTTCTTTTATATAGCTGACTAACATACCATTTATGTTAATACCACAATTTGTTTATCCATTCATCTGTTTATGGACATTTGAGTTGTTTCCACCTTTTGGCTCCCATGAGTAGTGATGCTATGAACAGTGTGTGCATGTATTTGTTTGAGTACCTATTTTCAATTCTTTCGGACTAGCATTGTGGGATCATATGGGAAATCTGTGTTTATCCTTTAGGGGAACTGTCAAAGTGTTTCCACGGCAGGAATGTGGCTGTTGATGAATCTACAGCCTTATTAAATTGACAGTCCTTCTTAACACCTTGAAAGGGCAGTTCACCATTTGCACCAATCTCCCTCTAGCCCAACAGTCCCCAGAATTCTTCTATCCTCCTCTAGTTCCCAGATCCTGAGCTGGAGATCATAGCTGTTATTTCCCAGCAAGTGACTGAAACTGCCGTTTGCTTCCAGGAAGATGCCTTGGAACATGTTGCTTCTGTCTATTGTATTCCTACTCTCTCCACCCTGCCATCCGGGAACTGATTCTTGACCTTGCTCCACTAGGATACATATCACTGCAAATCTCAATCTGACTTAGTGATTTTTTAAAATATTTTTATTGGTAAATTAAAACATACACAGCAAACCGGGACAAAACAAATATATCACTTAATGAATTATTTTAAGTCAAACTTCCCTTTAAACACCACCCATCAAAGAAAATAGAACCTTGCCAGCCATCCCAGAAGCTCTCCAAGAGCTCTCTCCCAAATATAACCCCTAGACCTCACTAAGAATAACCACTGTCCTAACCTTTATTGCAATTACTTCCTCAATTTTTTAAAAAGTTTTGTTACCCAAATGTGCATCTCTGTCTTCTATATTTCCTGTAATTGGTAGTTGGAGCTAAAAGATAATAGGAATCAAGTTTGATCTTTTTAAAGTGAAAAACTGCTTCATGGGCACTAAGAGGCACGTAATGACTGCTTTGAATTGTTAGCAGCCATTGATGATCAATGTTTAGAGCAGGGGTATCCAACCTTTTGGCTTCCCTGGGCCACATTGAAAGAAAAATTGTCTTGGGCCACACATAAAACACACTAACACTAACAATAGCTGATGAGCTTTAAAAAAAAAAAGGGTACAAAAAATCATAATAATGTTTTAATAATTTATGTTGGGCCACATTCAAAACCACCCTGGGCTGTGGGTTGGACATGCCTGGTTTAGATGCTTAATTCATATACAAAATGCTATTCTCCAATTCTATCATTTGTTTTTCATTTGTTTGTTGGCACATTAAATCAAGAGAAACATTTCCTCATCATCTAGTAGATGAGTCTGTATTGTAAAGGCAGGATAAATGCTTGAATCTTACTCTTTATTTACAAATTTTCAAAATAATTAGTTGATTCTCTAGCATCTTCCAAAGGTGAACTATTAAGATGTTTTGCATGATTATGAACACATAGTTTTAAACATATTCAATGTTTCAATCCACTGCAGTTGTTGTTTTTAGTGATGCTCAGTTTGTCAGATTTAGTTCTGAACTGTTGATCAAGTGAAGCTTGAGTGTTTACTGGATTATATCAGAACCCATGATTTACCTAGCTAAGTCTGGTATGAGAGGTTCTTAAAACAAGCTTTTGCACTTTAATAATCTTCTGCCTGAGCATGGGCTCCTAGCTTAGCAAAAGCATTCTGAACTGCTGCACCTCTTTTTAAGGTGGGGACAGCAAGGAGGGTGATCCCTCAAGTCTCTGCATACCTCTACCCTCCTCCCTCCAGCATACCCAGTGCATGAGCTGAGCAGCACCTGTGACCCCGCATCCAGAGGCAAAGGAAACATGGAGTTCTCTCGCCGTGCTCCTATGAGTGGCAATGTGTGTGGGGCTTACGTCTTGGGAGACATCCCTGCAGTTCTTTACTTTTCCGTCTTGCCCCAGATCCTCTCATCTCCAAAGAGCAAGTCCCAGCTTAGCCAAATCCCTTACCCCTGATTAAAGGAGAAATGCAGGGAGCAATTGGGGGACTAGAAAGACATAAAACAAAGCTAGCCACCCCTCAACCCCAACCTTGTATTGTGGCATATCCATTAAAAAAAAACCTATGTTATAGTTAAAAAATAAGGTAAAGTTATAGTACTGACTTGGAAATAAAAATGTCTCAAAAATTTTAGTGAGGTTTTTAAGTTTTGATACCCTTAGAAGTATAAAGGCTACAAACTGGCAAAACTATTCCTTGAAAATTACTTAATTTTACACTTACTTTATTTTGTGAACTTTGGGTAATAACTTTTTAATTTGTTGTTTCAATCAGAGGTACTGAAACATAAAAATTAAATTATACAATTATGCTAAAATTTTACAAAACTATATAAAGCTGAAACAAAGTTGAAATAATGAAATGTTCAAATGATGATTTTGGGAGTTATCTTCGGGGAATAAGATTATGAGGACATTTTAATTACCTGCAGTTTTTAAATTACTTTTAAAAATCAACATGTATTTTATTTGTAATAAAAAGAGATTTACATTTTGAAATAAAAACAAAGTTTAAAAGAGGAAAGAATCAAGTTTTGAATATGAAATAGTGGATTCTTTATCTGTAACTTATATATTGCCCAGAAACTTAAGAAAATTTGAAATTTCTATTAAGAAAAATAAATTGTCTTAACATTTTCAGTGAAGAGCACTATGGGTCATCAGAGGTGATTAGAAGGAGAGATATTATAAAATCAGAGAAAGTAAAGTGATCATAATCTTTAGAAATTTATAGCTAATTTAAAAAAATAATACAGTATAAAGTTCATGTGTTTAGAAACAACGCAGACCTAAGTTTAAATCACTATTTACTCACTTAACTATTCTTCGATCTTAAGCAAGTTAGTATTTTAAGATTTTGTTTCCTCAGCTGGACAATAGAAATTTTATCTTTTTCATAGAGTTAGTTTGAGAATTAAATAAAACAATACAGATAAAGCTTCAAGGACAGTGAATGATACATTCTTGAAACTTTCATTTATCTGAAAATGTTCAAACTTTTTAATAGTGTGATTAAATATCTATAACATAAAATTTACCATTTTAACTATTTTAAGTATACAATTAAGTACATTCACAGTGTTATGCAACCATCACCACTATTCATTTCCAGAGCTTTTTCATCATGCCAAACAAAAGCTCTCTACCCCCTAAACAATAACACCCATTTGCCTTGCCTTCCAGCCCCATAACCTCTATTATACTTTTATGTTTCTATAAATTTGCCTTTGAATATATTCTGGGTATCATATATTATCAGATATGATTTGCAAATATTTTCTCCCATTCTGTGGATCATCCTTAATTCTCTTGAGAATGTCCTTGCACAAAAGTTTATAAATTTGATGAAGTTTAATTTATCTATTTTTCTTTTTTACTTTGCTTTTGGCATCACACCCAATAAACCATCACCCAAGTGGTGATGAAGACTTTTCTCTCTGTTTTCTTGTAAGAGTTTTATAGCTTTAGCTCTTACATTTAGGTATTTGACCCATTTTGAGTTCATTTTTTATATGGTATATGATAAAAGTCCAAAACCCTCTTTTATGAAGGTTATTTACAAGGGATATAGAATCCTAGGTTACCAGAATTTTGGTTTTTCCTTTTAGCATTTTAAAGATTTTATTTTATCCTCTTTGTACACCATTGTTTTTCATATTATTATTCCTATGTATGTTAATGTATCTTTTTTCTCTGGCTACTTTAAAATTTTCCTCTTTACTCTGGTTTTCAGCAATTTGTGATGTGCTTAGGGAAGAGAGAGACAGAGAGAGGCAGAGCACACGTGTGTATTTGTGTGTGTGTGTACACTTTTTATGTGTCTGTTCTCATGAAAGGAGTTGGCTGAACTTCTTGGATGTTCTTGGATGTATTTGGATGTTGATGCTTTTGTCAAATTTCAAATGTAACACTTTTGGCCATTATTTCCTAAAATATTTTGCCTGCCCCTTCTGTCTTCTCTAAGACTCTAATTACACATATGATAGCTCATTTGATGCTGTCCCATAGCTCCCTCAGATTATTTACTTTTCTTCAGTCTTTTTCTTCTCTGTTCTTTGGGTTAGATAATTTCTATCAGTCTGACTTTAAGTTCACTCTTTTTTCTGCCATCTCCAATTATCTCATTAACCTATCCAGTGATTTTTTTAAAAAAAATTGTTATTGTACTTTTTGATTCTAGCATTTTCTTTTTAATAATTCCAATTTTTCTGCTGGGAGTACCTTCTTTTCATTCTTTAAGATTGTATTTGCCCCTAAGGAGTTGCTTCATCCCCTCCTCTAGTCATTAGGTTGGTCTAGGGTTAATTTCAGCATAACTCAGTTGGGTTAAGCTTGGCCTACAAGAGGGAAGAAACCATATATACCAAATAAGTTGCAAGATTAGCTAGCATATGTGAGCAGGCCAGGGGAATGTTGAGTGTGCTTGATCAAGGAGCCTGGAGTTTACTAAGGAAACTTATACTTGGATATGAGACACATCCAGGGTGGTGGCAGGATGCAATGCATATCTTCCACAATGAGGGGCAGTTACTAAAGGGTTATATAGGACAGGGCAGGATGGATAGAGGTACTGGGAAGTGACCAACCCCAGATAAGGTGAAAATGCCTGTCATGCTTGCACCAGGCAGAGCACTGGCCTGTTCCAGGAGCCACCAGGCTGTGGGGCATAGGAAAGGGGTTGATCAGATAGTTTCTGAGAGAATGTAGGGCAAGCGATTGCTGTTTTGCTTCCCATCTAATTGGCAAGTCTAGCAATGCTCAGGCAGTAGTCATGTCATAAAATAGTGTTTCCTCCACACCAATTTTAAAAATGGGTAAGTGACCTCAATAGACATTTTTCCAAAGAAGACATATAGATAGCCAACAGGTATATGCAAGGATTCTCAACATTACTAATTACCAGAGAAATGCAAATCAAAACCATAATGAGCAATCATTTCACACCTGTTAGAATCGCATTATCAAAAGTAAAAAAAATAGCAAATATTGGTGAGGTGTGGAGGAAAGGGAAACCTGTACACTGTTGGCAGGATTGTAAATTAGTACAGCCACTATGGAAAATAGTATGGTAGTTCCTCAGAAATTAAACATAATGTAAACTTAGAATTTGCTACAAAAAAAAGAAAAGAACAATCTGATCTATTTGTCTATTTTTTGTGCCAGTACCACTTCATTTTAATTATTTTAGCTTTGTTGATTCTTTTGCAATGTGTGTAATTAAATATCCACTTCATTTCATACCTAAGTATATTTATCTCTTTGAGACTTTAAAAACATCTTTTTAATATTTAACTTCTCTTTTGTGTACTTCCTTGCTTAGCAGTAAGACATCCGAGAAGTTAAACTATCTACATGATTGCTCAAAGCAGTGCTTGCCAAACATTTTTGCTTAGCACACATAAAAGATAAGAACATTTGCACAGCTGCTTGGAGTAAGCACAAGAGACAACTCAAATCCAGATTGACCTGGGAGTTCTAGCTCCCAAAGAGCCTGAAAGGATCGTATGTTCACATAACTATAACTCTTTCAAACCACACAAGGTGGAAAGCTCTGAAATGCTAAGACCAGTGGAAGCAGACTAAGACTAAAAAGAAGGGACAGGAAGTGGTTCATAGTGACAGTGGACTAAATACTCCTGGATACTTACTCTAGGGCTTTGGTTCCCAGCCAGTGATATGTGTACCCCTGGGGATATATGCTGTGCCTTTCAGGCGTACACAAAAAATAATCAGTAATGGCAAAAAAATAAGTAAAGTAAGAAAATGCAAATTGCTAGTTATGGAACAATAAAAGTTAAGTTTGAGCCATTGTTAATGGAGACACTTCAAAATTATTCACATTAACAAATGATGATTGGAGAGGGCATGGCTATAAATCCTTCCCCCAAACTGCTCTTCTACCAATCATTACGTAGTTTCAGAACAATCTATTTGTGACAGTTGTAGAGCTTCCCTAAACATATAAATACATCCGTAGCCAGACTGTTTGATCAGTTTAGTTATTGACTGAGCAAAAGTAAGTGTGTTGCCTTTAATCATGATTCTTTTTAAGTAGTTTTTGTATTTAATGTTTAAATACTTGATCATCATGATCAATATTTAACTGTTATGAGTATTGTAAAATTAAATCTGTGGTTTGTACTTACAGTAATTTTCTTTCCTAACTTCTTACCTTATTTTTACTATTTTACATGAAGATAGGCACTGAACAAAAGTGTCAGTATTAAAAACAAGGGGTACAATTTACAGAAATGGGTTTAAAATGGGTGCACAAGTGGAAAAAGCTAGAAATCACTTCTCTAGGGCACCAGGGAGTAGTAGTGTTTGAGAATATCAACTTTGTCAGTCAGGTCTGGGTTTCTCTCTAGGATCCATCTGGTTGCCCTGTGACTTAATTCATTCATCCAAGAATTATTTTTTGAGTACCCACTATGTGCCAGACTCTGCCCTAAGTACTTAGGTTACATCAGTAAATGACATAGACAAAACTGCCAGCCCTCATGGAGCTTATATTCTAGCATGGAAAGTTGGGAAAGATGAAAAAAAATTCCACCAAATTTAAATAAATAAATTATATGTAATGTATCAGAACATGATAATTGCTATGGAAATAGGAAAGAGTAGAGAAATTAAGGGAGGTTAGGGATGCAGAGAGATAAAACAGGTGGGTTGCAATTTAACATAGGAAGGTAAGGGTAGGCCTTCTTGAGAAGGTGTCATTTGAAGAAATGCTTGGAGGAGAGGAGTTAGTTATACAGGTATCTGGGGGAAGAGCATTTCAGTATGAGGAAATAGCTGGGACCAAGGCTACAAGGCTAGAGGGACACATTTGCATGTTTGAGAAATAGTAAGTCTATTCTGAACAAGGAGGAGAGTTGAGGGAGACATGGTAGATAAAAAGAGGTGAATGGGGCATGTTAGGCACTGCTGTAGGCTCAATGAAAGGACTTGGTTTTACAAAGGGAAATAGAGAGCTAGTGCAGGAATTTAAGCAAGAGGAGTAGCATTATCTGAATAGGCTGTAGAGGACTAGGGTTAAAATAGGAAGACCTAAGAAGAGGCTATAGCAGTAATCCCAGTGAGAAGTGATGGTGACTTGGAAGTAGTGACAATGATCATTTCTGGATATATTATGAAAGCTGACTCAGGCAAGTCACTTAACATCTCTGAGCATTAGTTACAAATTAGTAAAATGAGGATAAATAATATCTATTATACCTCATAGAGTTAATGTGGGATTAGAGGAGATAGTATAAGATATGATGTAAAAAATACAGTAAATGTTTAAATTAAAAAAATTATTACAGTAGAAGACACATTACCATTAATGCCCCTCAAAATACTTCTCCACTTTGAACACCTTATCCCATCGTTCTTACCACTTTCTGAAGCAGTCCTGGAAGTCCTCTTTCATGAGTGTCTTCAGTTGCGTTGCCGTGGCTGCCTCAATGTCCTGAATTGATTTAAAATGTTTATCTTTCATGGTCATTTTGACTTTGGGGAAGAGCCAGAAGTCACACTGTGCCAGATCCAGTGATTAAGGTGGATGAGGACCCACCGTAATGTTTTTATTTGACAGAAATTGCATACCAGAAGTGGTGTGTGACACAGAGTGTTGTCATGATGGAGGATGAAACTGCCCACTTCTCATACACTCACAAAGAGCTAACAGCTGCAGACTCAAGGTGGAGCATGGACCGCACATTGTCCAAGTCATACCAAACTCTGCTCAACAAACATTTTGACAATGAGGAAAAACCTTTCAAATTAATTTTAAGAGATTATCTTAAGAGGGTCTTATGTAATATGACCCTGTGAAACTAATGTGATGGAAGTAAGTGGCTCTATGCACACTCAGTACTTAAATATTTATTACATCTACATGGACAGGTGTTGAGCGCAGAAGATGCAAGGAAGGTGAGGTGCCATTAGGAATTTCATCTAGGCAGGAGTGTCAGTTCAGGGAGACTCCAGGGATCCTGGAACATGCTGCTAGCTCTGCCTCAGGCTAGTCTCCTGGCCCTTAGTAGAGGTTCTGCTAGGGTAGATGGCTAGAGATGGAGTCCCCCAATTTGGGCTGGATAACTTTAGATTGCCCCTCCAGGCCACTCTCCTCTGTCCCCACAACCCTGCTCTGTAACCACAGAGGCTGCCTTTATGGGCTGCCCTGCTTGGCAACCTTACCCTCAGGCTTCTGATGGGATTTAGTGAGTTTCTGCCAAGTGATGCTGCGTACCCAAAAATCTCATACTCTTACATACTATTACATAATATTACAGCAAATGTCTGTTTCTGTCTCATGTTCACAAGGGCTGAGGGTGGCACATATGTGGCTCTGTGGCTCAGCTGGGAGTGTGAGAGCACTGCATTTATATTGATCACATCTCTCTTCTCATCCAAGGATCTTGGCTGAAGGATCAGTCATTCTTGGGGCATACAGAAGGAGAGTGAAGTCAGCATTTTTATTTCCCAGACTCCCTCCTTACCAAGTCTCTGCAGGTTGCAGACTCCCTGTGCCAAACCCTCATCTGACAAGTCCCTTCCTAGAGCTATGCTTTCTGGGCCCAGCCCTCCTTCTCCTTAACCCTTCCTGCACAGGAAGCAACACCATCCTTGGTCTCCCTTCACCCTTCCCAAATTTTTGTATGATTGTTTTGTTAACCCTCTTCCGTTTCCCTGTTTGGGATGCCATAGTCTTCCTGCTAGAACCTGTCTGATAGAGCCTTGTTGTAGAGTTACAGACTGCATGGATGGAACTGTTCTCAGCAGGTGGTTCAGGGCACAGGAGTGGTACCAGGGCTAGGGACAGCAGAAACTGAATCTTGGGTCAGAAAAGAATCCATCTGGCCAGCAGCCACAGTGCTTCCTGACCCTTTTGCCTTGTTTCTGGCAGTGCTGGTGCCTGCCCTGGGTCAAACTTCATTTGTCTGTTTCCTTAGATGTGCCTGGTTCTTCATCTGATAGTTCTTCCACTTTACATGTCAAGTTGCACTCAGGCCCACACCCTGAGATTTGGAGCCTCTTTCTTATCAACCCCTTCCTGGAATTGGATTGGCGTTTTTCCTCTCTCCCCTTGGCTGATGGGTCCCACTGTCTGGTGGGGGATGGTAGATGCATAGAAAAGGCACAGGGGGCAGGAAGCTGCCATCCTCCTCCTCCCTGCCATGTGCTTTCCATGGTTCCCATGTCTTTTCCTTCTCTCTGGCTTCACTCTGGGAACGTAAGGAAAATCTTGGTCTTCCAGAGTGGTGGTTCATAACCATGGGGTCTGGACATTGGTCAAGTTCAAAAGTGCCCAGATGAGTCTAATGTGCAGTCTACTGTTCTGGACAATGACACTGGCAAGTAATTTTCTGGGTGATGCAGGGATGAGAGAGCTGAGGACATCAGTGTGAAGAGTAATGTGTCTGTGGGACACCTAAGCCCCAAGTTACTTCAGAGCAATCAAACCATTCATGAAAACCAGGTGGTGATTGGGACCTGACATGTCTGAAGAGTGTCAGGCTGGGCCCTTGAGTGCCCAAGCCTCACACCAGCCCTGTTTGCTCTGTGGTGACCCCTCCTGTAGGTCTCTTTCTCCTCTGCTCCAGCCCATGTTAGTCAAACAACCTGGTCTGCCGACCTTGCCTTCACTCCCTCCCTTACTTTGTAGTTGGTCTCCTCCTTCCTACATATCTTTCTGTTACACAGTAACTGGGCCCTTTGGCTGGTATCAAGAAACTTCTGTTAATGATTCTAAGAGTATATCCAATGGACCACATTTTTGTATCTCTCCTCTCTCTCCTATGTGGGTCTGGTTTTGGAGTACTGAACCTCTACTGAGTGGGACTTGCCAAAAAAACCCCAAAGTGATTTGGCTAGTGTGCTTACAGTTTAGAATATAGGGGAAAGGGGCAGGACTGACTGGTTGACTCTAAGAAGATAATTATGGTCTCCTGTGCCGTTAGCACAAGGATTATATGTAGGCCAAAACAATAACACTTTTCTATAAATCTAAAACTTTTTTAAAAATAATATTTTTAAAAAGCAACCACAATTACAACCACAACTAATAATAATGAGTCCCTACTTTGTTGACCTCACCAGGTATGACAACCAAATTTGTCAGCTGATGAATATATGTTAAAACTAAGAATGAAAAACATTTCAGATCTGTATTGACATAACACACTAATAAGTATCAAGAGAGTTAAGTCTTTGGAATCCATATCTTTAGAGTGGCTCTACATTTGTATTTTTATATATAGAAGTTTTATGTAAGATTTTATTTGAGAACAGGTTACTGCCTGTGAAAAAGAGTTTAAAATCCACTAAGCTAAACTAAGCCTGTCAAATGCATGGAGAGTATCATTCCTGCCCTGCAAAGAGCAATCTGAACTGTCAGATACAACTAAAGGAGAGATGGGGCTTCTGGCTTCAGGTTCCTACTACCTCTGAATTAGTAACTGAGGTAGGTAGCAGCAGAAGCTAAAGTTGAAAGAACGCAGAGTGTAGCCATAAGGTGGGGAGAGTCAGGGCCATTACTACCTTATTGGATTGTTTGAAGCAAATCCCAGACATTATCTCAATTCATCTGTCAATACTTCATTATGTTGCTATAAAAGATAGTCTTTTGAATTATTACCACAATAAAATGAACACAATTATGTGTGTGTGTGTGTGTGTGTGTGTGTGTGTGTCTATGGTGAGAGCATTTAAGATCTACACTCTTGGCAACTTTCAAGTAAGCTACTCCTCACTTAACAACCTACCTGTTTAACAGCTGCTCAGCTTACAACCAGTTCTCCAGTACTGGGAATCCCCTTTCTCTGTCTTTGTCATTCTACCATCAGTTAGTTAGTATTCAGTACATGAAGTGTTTGCAATCATGCAAGACTACATATTTCATTTATAAGTGTGGTGTCACATAAAATCTATTAAAAAATACATACCCTATGGCTCCATGACCATCACAAGACATCCACCTTTAAGGTCCTCGCTTATCAACTAATTTGTTTAACAACCTAGGTTATAAGAACAGAACTCCATCGTTAAGTGAGGAGTGCCTGTATATAATAAAGTATTGTTAAGTAAAGTCACCACACTGTACAGTAGATCCCCAGAACTTATTCATCTTATAACTGGAGTTTGTGTCTGTTGAACAACATCCCATTTTCCCCATCACCAGCTCCTGGCAACCCACTACTCTATCTACTCTGTTCGTATGAGTTTGTCTTTTTTGGATTCCGCAGTATATGTGAGATCATATAGTATTTGTCTTTCTCTAAAGGACTCCTTTTGAAACATAAAAACACAATTCCATGATCACACATAAAAAATAACATTAATTCTTTAACATTATAAAATATCCAGAATTCAGATTTCCTTGTCTTGTACTTTTTTTAACCTTCTGTGTGTTTATATAAGGATCCAAACAAGACCCTCCTCTTGCATTTGTTATTATATTTCTTTGGTTTTTCTATAGGTTCATCTCCCCCTCTTTTTCCCCTTGCTGTTTGTCAAAGAAACCAGACAGAATATTTTTTAAATGTTAAAGTTTTAAACACAGCAAAAGAACAGTTTTATTTATTTGAATCATTGTCTTCAGTAGAAATAAAACAAAAGTTAGTTGTAGACATCATGTGAAAACCATACCAGTTTGATCAAACTTACTAGATGCCATACGCATGCAATCTTAAGTAAAATGTGATTAATCAGGATTATTTTAACTGAAGCTTAATCTAAGTGGAAGAGTCTAATAATAATATATTCATAAATATCTATAGTTTTTCACATCCTGTACATGGAAAAATCTTTAATAAGGAATTATTTAATAATTCCTTCAGCCACTTGACAATTGGTCATGGATTAGTTTCTCTAGTTACTAAAATGTTCCTCTATGCTTCTAGAAATATTTGGTCAGAATCATCAACTGGGTTTGAGGAGATGAAGAAGAGGACATCAAGGCATGTTGTTTGGGTAATGGGATGGATGGTGGGGCCTGCCCTCAATGAGGGAGCCCAGGAGAAAGAGCTGAACTTAAGCAGAGTTGAAGAAGAGATGGTAAGTTGGCTTCAGAAGATAACAATGACAGTCACTTGCTCTGTCCCTACCCCATCTCTGCCAGTGCTGTAGAATCCAACTGCTTTCTGAGAGCCCTGGTGCTTCTCCCCAATGGAAAGAGCTGACTCCCAGCAGATGGGCCAGCGCTTCCACCGGCCCTGGGGAAGGAGGATCACTATGCAGTGACTTTCAACCACTTTATACTTAGACACCGATGAAAATGGGAAACTTATTTTGGGGACCACTAAGTTAGAAATAAAAACCATAAACCAGTGGTTTTTAACCACAGACTGAGTCCTGTCCTCCAGAAATTTCCTGCTGGTCTGTGAAATAGTTACTATAATATTCATGGCAGAAGAGAGATAATCTTGTGAACACTCTTCTCTGATGCCACCCAAGTTTATCAATCCCTTGTGACATCAACAAGAAGTCTGGGCCTTCCCTTGTACCTCCTATACTGCTTCTCTCAGGCTCTAAAGCAGCGTTAATCTCCCTTTATTTAATGGAGACTTAAACTCAATGTACAGGGTCTGAGCAGACCCAAAGTTCCCTTCATTTTTTTCTCCCAAGTAGTCTGAACATGTCCCTTACCCAAATTATACTTTTGAAAAATTTGAAACAACCATATTATCCCCAAATTGGAAAATTTAAAGTAAAAATATTATGTTAAATATAGAACAATGTGTTATGAGGCTTTCAAAGTAATCACGTTGTACATGGGACAAAAGTAACTGGGTTAAGTGAGAAAATAAAAACACAAAAATATGCACACATTATGTTACAGCTATGAGAAAGTGTGTAGGTGACAAGGGACAAAAGGAGCATGTTCTCTTGCTTTCACTCTGATGAAGCCAGCTGGCAGGTTGTAACAAGCTCTTCCAAAAAAAAACTATGAGGAAAGGAACTTTTGTTCCAGTAATCATGTGAACTAGAATTTATCAGATTCCTGTGTTTCTAGCCACAAGACTATAGGAAACTGATAAGGAGGAAATAAATCTTTTACAGTTGATATGTGAAAGAAACATGGTAGGTGGTTCCCAAAGTTTTCCTACCAAAAACAGAAACTGTGGAAAATATATTATAAAGGCACATCAGGCTATTAAAAACTAATTTTTCTGGGGAAACAAGTAAAAAAAAAATAGAAGGACAGTAACAATTTTACTAGGAGTGTCAGGATTATGGATGGATATTTCACTTTTAAAATTTGTTTTACTACGCATCATACTTTTAAAATAGAAACAAAATAAAAATGAGTATGTTGGATTAAAAAAGAGAAAGCATGTTCCTTAAAAAAATACTTGATGTAGATGAAGGAAAGAATAATATAAATACTGGGATATAAAAGAGCCATCCTTATTTCTAAAGGTGGGAATGGTTAATCACAAAGCAAGTGGATAGATGTTTTCCAAGTGATTTTTATATTTATTTTATTTATAGTTTATCAGTTATCTGATATTTTTAATAAACTATGTAAAGTTTTGTAATCATTTGGCAATTTGGGGATATATATATTACTGTGTTGTAGCTATTCATCAAATTATAAACATCTGTCTGGAAAACTGCTCCAAGTTAACGAAATCTGCCACAAAGGGCTTTCTTCGGTAGTTATAATTCCAAATTCATTTTTTATGTCTTTACTGTATTTCTTGGAAGTAGCAGATTAACATATTCCCATGGAGTATCTGAAATCACCTGGAAGGCACGGTACCTGATTGGTATTTTCCTCTGTAGTCACGTAGGTAGAGTTGAGCCCAGGATGGATGGAGTGAGAGTTAAGAGGAATGATTCAAGTACAGGTCATAGAAATTTGCACTTGAATAGAGAGCCCACAGGGTGCAGGGCAGGCCAGAACACCGTGGAAAACTCTGCTAAGATGAAAGACAGAGATAAATGGTTCCTCCAAAATATTACTCTAAGTGAAAGAAGCCAGCTCCAAAGACCACATATTATATGATTTTATTTATATGAAACATCCAGAATATGCAAATCCAAAAAAACAGAAAGTGTATTTATAGTTGCCAGGGTTGGAAGGAAGGACAGAATGGGGAATGATTCACAACTGTGACTATACTAAACAACATTGAATTGTGTGTGTGTGTGTGTGTGTGTGTGTGTGTGTATATATATATATATATATATATATATATATATATATATATTTTTTTTTTTTTTTTTTTTTTAATGTGGGTAGTTCCCTGGCTGGGAAACAAACCCAGGCTGCAGCGTTGACAGTGCCGAAGCCTAGCCACTACACCACCAGGGAACTCCCTGAATTGTGTATTTTAAAAGGGTAAATTTGAGGATATATGAAGTATAGCTCAGTAAAGACGTTATTTAAAATAAGAGAAATAATGATTCAGATGCCAAGGGTGGATTTAAAAGTCCCTGTTAAATTAAGGCAACATCCCCAAAACCACTCTCTTGGTGTTAAAAAGTTAGATATATTGTCTTCACAATGTCCCAATCCTTCCTCTTACAAGATACTTCTCTCCGCTACATCACAGTTAGTGAATTATCTGTGACTTCTAAACTAATTTGCATCTTCCTATAGAGAATTAGCTAGTCCTCAATTGGGTGGCACAGCATTACATTTCTCTGGAGCTGAAATGATGATATATCAAAAAAATTAGTTCAAATTTAAGGAGCAATGTTTGGCATAAAAATGCAATTATAACTAATATCACACACCCAGTTAAATATTTATTGGATCTAATAAAATATGTTAACTTGTTTAGATTTTATACATAAGATTAGTGAAGTTTCTGTAGCTCTTTAGAATTTTTGGTTTTTGTGGAATTACCATTTCTTCACCTTATTCTCAGAGGAAGCTTGGCCTTCTCTGAGTTTTTGGATACATTTTAGATCTGCTTTTGTCTTCCCATGACTGTGCAGGGTCTTTAAGAGTACTAGATTGATTACCTGACTATTTTCAGCTTTCCTCACAGTGGACTAATTCCCATTTGTGGTTTGGTTTTGTTTTGTTTTGTTTTTTCTTTTTTATCTCCTAGGAGGCTTCTTTACCCACCACCTTCCTCTAATCTTTCACCTGACTAGTGACTACACTGTTGGGGAAGCTAGTGATTATTTCCTAGGAGATGATTTATTTTGTGTGCTTTATTTCAGGTCATTGTTAGATAAGCTTTAGCCATCTTTAATAATTCTTACTCATGCTCCCAGTAGCCATAGTGATTGATGTGTTTGATTGGTTCCCAGACTTAGGTGTCACCTGACTCCTCTTCCTTCACCTCAAGGACAGTCTGAAAGTCCAGTCTCACAAATCTGATAGAGGAGGTGTTCCTGGTCCTTACATTTGTGATTGCCTTCTTTACTTCCATGAAATCCTATGAAATCTTACACAGGAAAAGGCAATTTAGATAGAGTAAAACTTTATAAAGATATCAAAAATACTTTATACAGATATTAAAAATATAAATTCTGAAAACTTTAGGTGAAGAGATCTTAAAATAGAAATTTTTTGGCTGAATGAAAAAAATGATCATGAACAGAAAATTACACAAAACTATATGTATTGTTAACAAACTCTAAAAATGCCAGTAATCTGAAAATAGAGGAGATGAATGAGTGGATGAAGCCCAGAGAGACACAGACCAGAATTCTGGCTTCTTGCTGATTTAGTTCTGACTTTTAACAAGTTATTAACCTCTTTATTCCTCAGTTTCCTTTTCTGTGGTATAATGAGTATAATATTAGTTCTCTTTCAACATTAGACCAGTAGCTGGCATTTAATAGGACTCAACAAATGGCAGATAGTAATAACAGTAGTCATTTTTTTGTTTTTGTTTTTGAACTAACAGTATTAATATTGACAGAAACTTTGGCATATAGAAGTAAATAATCTTATGTTTCAGACTACAGAACTGCCAGATGCCTAGCCTGGACATCTGCCATGAAAAAGTCTATAATGATGAATTATTTAAAAGACATTTTAAGATTTTCCCCCAAAAGTCCATAATACAAAAAAAGAAAAATATTTTTAAAGAAATAGTAGCATTATGGTTATCTCTGCCAGGGATTCTTTGAAATTCTATGTTATTTGCAAAAATATAACAAAACAATTGAAGAATTTTGATTCTTCCCTGTAAGAGCTAGAAAGAATCATTTCTCTGACAATAATGCTAATTTCCCCCATTTCAAGAACAGCCTAATAATCTCTCCTTGGCCAGATGTTTTAAGTACTGTACATCTACAAAAAGTTAAAGAGAATTGTCCACATGTTGTAAACAATTAATCTACTTTGTTAGTCCAGACTAAAAAATGTTTTTAACTAAGTTTTTTCATTTGTGCTAGATATTACATCTGCTAAGACATAACTAGATCATTAAAAATACAACATCTGAAATAAATAGTGCTTTCCAATATAGTAATGTTTCTAATGAAGCAAGATGATTCCCAAAGAGAGTAAAAATTTTTTTTAATTCTAAATTGTGAAAGTAAAAATTCTAAACCCAAAAGAATCTTATCTGTACAGAGTCTTTAGAATTCCAGTAAAACATTAGTATCCTTAGAAAATGATAAAAGCAGGTGTGGCACTCATAAAACAAGAACAGGATGATTTTTAAAAATACCTTAGAAAACCAGAAAAAGCTCTTTAAAATGAAAATCAGAAGAGTCAAAATTTTAAAAATTCAATAAAGGCTCATAAGATGAATTTATTAAAGAAAAAAAATAGAGGCAAATGACTTGCAGTTTCAGCTCTGACATGTAAAGAGCTTAGAAGTTATCATTCCTATTCTTACAACAAGGAAAAGCTAGATAAACTGAAACTCAACAACTTTTCATGGACCCATCAGAGGACTGAGGTTAGAGGAAAAACTACCACTCTGAAATCTGGACAGACAGGCACATCCAGAGACAAAGCTGAGACCTGTTTTCCTAAAATAGAAGCTGCTGGAGCCATAAACTGGTCACATAAGTGGTGATTTTGATAAATTGCTGGAAGCTGTGTGGATTAATGGACTAGTGTGAAAGGGGCCATTACACTTCTGTGGCATTTTCCCCATCAGGTTCCCATAGTAAAGATCTAAGAAAGATTTCTGCATGGCTCTGGCAGGGAAAAATGAAGAGTAACCATTGTGAAATACACACAGAATCTTGTCCACAACAAAGACTCACTCGCCAGGTGAAAGTACTTTGTCAAAGCCTTACCACGACCAGTAGAGGGCATTTCTTCTACTTCAGCCTTCTCCAGGCTCCCTGTTTCACCTAATTGGGGTAAAAAACAAAAATGTAATCAGTAGGCATCAAGACTTCAAGAAGATAGATTTGGAAAGATGAAACCAGGGAAGGAAGTAGAGGATAGATGGAAAAACCATATTTCTGAGTGTCAGTCCCCAGAAGGTTAAAGCTAAGCCCACTGCAAAGGGTTAAAGCCAGGCCCACCGCCCAGGCTTGACCTTGGTATAATCAGTCCCTGTCTGGGGCTGAGGAATTCCTGGGGCTGACAGTTACTGCGCATGTACCGCCTTATGTAACCATGAAAACCTAAACAATTGTTACTGGGCAGATGCGGCAAGATGACAACTTTTGTTTGAATACGTCCCAGGTGCGCAATAAAGTGGCTTGCTTGCTGGTGTGTTTATGGTCCCCATGTCGGCTCTGCGTGTGTTTTTTCAATTGGGTGTACCACCGCTGAAACCTGCCCTGCCTGGAAACCTTGGCAATGACACTGAGGAAACATTTGTGAAAGTTACAGCCTAAAGATACAGAACCACTGAAAGAATGAGATATAATCAGAAGATAGTAGAACGTGCCCCCTCCCCCACATCCCATCGATGGGGCTGCACTATAACAATAGTGGATTACAGATGAAAGAGAGGCCAGACACAGACTTTCTGCAGAAGAGTACTGAGGGAGACAAAAATAAGGACACTATAGGAATTTGAAGCCTCTGTGTGGGGAAAATGGAGTAGGTCAGGCTGTCTCGCTGAGCTTCTGCTGGAATGGTATGCAGCTGTTATGTAACCATGACTTCCACTTTCCCAGCTGGCAGCCATTTTGTTGCTTATGTGCCTTATGAGCGTGCTTCATGGCTACCTGTCACTTTTTTCTCCTGCCTATATAAGGGAATGGGACTCTCCAGGAGGGAGGTATGAGCTATTGAGAGAGAACTTCTGGATGTCATCTTTGTTGCTGCTTTGTTTCTAAAATAGAGGCTATGTTTTGTTTGCCTGTGACACGTCAATTTTTCTTCAGGCTGCCCAGATTCAGTGTAAATCTCCCTGACCTCTGTTGTCTGCATTACGTTCTGGCACCAACATCTACAGGCAATATATGAAATAGCTCAACTCCTAACCAAATTAATATCAATCCTCTAAAGGCAAGAAAAAGCACAGTCTAAAGACGACAAAGCAATCAGCGGAACTAGATTCTGATGTGACCTAGATATTAGAATTACCAGAGAGTGAATTTAAAATAACTATGATTATTGTTTAAGGCCATAATGAAAAAAAGCAGACTATATGCAAGAACAATTGGAGGATATAAGTAGAGAGACAGAAACTCTAAGAAAGAATCAAAAAGAAGTTATAGGAGGAGCAGCAAAATGGCAGCGTGAGAGGGACCTCTGAAAAACTTCCCTGGAGATTACAACTAATAAAACATCTATAACTCAACTAAGGACTCTCTACACAATGCACAATGACAGCTAAGAAACCTGCTCCTCGCATTAAAATATCTGCCGGAAGGCAGAGGTTAAACAAAGGAGAAATAAAAGGGGAAATGTAGAGACATGAGCTTCATGTGGGTCCCTGCTTGGAACTCTACTGCTGGGGGAGGGAGGAGGAAAAGTGCAGCAGGAGAGAATTCTGGACTTCATTTGATCTGTGGGACAGAGGGAAAGAGGCCCAGAGGTGGGGGTGTGAGATACCGCAACCAAACCTCACTTTGGCCCCCAAGAGGTACAGACAGGGTCCATATGATGCAGCAGCCCAACTTCACTCCAGTTTCATGAAGAGGCGGAGTGACAAGGTGGTAAGGAGCTACAATGCAACCTCACTTCGGCCAGAAAGGCTGTGTGCACATTTCTCAGTCCATAACCAGCATGGTCTGAAAGACGAGCATACAGGACAACGACCTGAAGGCTCAGGGCAGAGTCCTTGGGACAAACCAAGAACAGAAAGGCATATTTATGCCCAAACTACCTGCGCCACCCCTGCAGCCCCAGGAAGAAAACAAAGGTGCAAACACCTGTCCCCCAGAGACCTCTGCCCACCCATTATCAGCAGCAAACACCAAAGAAACTGCTGCAGTGAATGTAGGGTTAAGGAGCAGAATATCTACAAACAGAAAGTCTGCCAGAATGAGAAAACAGAGAACGGGAGCTCAAAATAAATCCAGACAACAGACAAAAAAAGTAAGAGATGGCAACAGATGATTTTATAATCAAAGCAATGGTTATAAAAATGCTTAGGGAGTACGTTACTTACCTTGACTCTGTCGAGAGCAGTAAGTAGACCTAGTGTCTATTCCTGTTGCTTCCTCCTGCTAACCTGTAGCCATGCATGAGTGTATGTCCATCCATGTTGGCAAGACTGGTGTTCAGATCAGCAATGCCTGCTGGGAACTCTACTGCCTGGAACATGGCATCCAGCCCGATGGCCAGATACCAAGTGACAAGACTATTGGGGGATGACTCTTCAACACCTTCTTCAGTGAGATAGGTACTGGCAAGCCTGTACCCAGGGCAGTGTTTGTAGACCTGGAACCCACGTTCATTTATGAAGTTCTCACTGGTAGGCACCATCTCTTCCACCCTAAGCAGTTTATCACAGACAAGGAAGATGCCGCCAAGGACTATGCCTGGGGGCACTACACTATTGGCAAATTCGTCTTGGATCAAATTCATAAGCTGGCCGACCAGTGCACAGGTCTTCAGGGTTTCCTGGTTTTCCACAGCTTTGGTGAGGGAACCGTTCTGGGTTCACCTCTCTGCTGATGGAGCATCTCTCTCTGTTGATTGTGGGAAGAAGTCCAAGCTGAAGTTCTCCATTTACCCAGTCCCCCAGGTTTCCCCAGCTGTAGTTGAGCCCTACTACTCTATTCTTACAACCCACACCACCCTGGAGCACTCTGCTTGTGCCTTCATGGTTGACAATGAGGCCATCGTAGAAACCTCAATATTGAGTGCCCAACCTACACTAACCTTAACTGCTTTAATAACCAGATTGTGTCCTCCATCACTGCTTCTCTCAGATGTGATGGAGCCCTGAATGTTGACCTGATCAAATTACAGACCAACCTGGTGCCCTGTCCTCCCATCCACTTCCCTCTGGCAGCATATGCCCCTGTTATCTCTTCTGAGATAGCCTATCATGAACAGCTTTCTGTAGTAAAGATTGCCAATGCATGCTTTGAGCCAGCCAACCAGATGGAGAAATATGACCCTCACCACCGTAAATACATGGCTCCCTGCCTATTGTACCATGGTGACATGGTTCCCAAAGATGTCAATGCTGCATTGCCACCATGAAGACCAACTGCAGCATCCAGTTTGTGGATTGGTACCCCACTGGCTTCGAAGTTAGCATTAATTACCAGCCTCCCACTGTGGTACCTGATGGAGACCTGGTCAAAGTACAGCAAGCTGTGTGCATGCTAAGCAACACAACAGCTATTGCTGAGGCCTGGGCTCACCTGGACCACAAGTGTAACCTGATGTATGCTAAGCATGCCTTTGTTCACTGGTACGTGGGTGAGGGCATGGAAGAAGGCGAGTTTTCTGAAGCCTGTGAGGACATATCTGCCCTTGAGAAGGATTATGAGGTGGTAGGTGTGGATTCTGTTGAAGGAGAGGGTGAGGAAGAAGGAGAGGAATACTAATTACCATTCCTTTCAGCCCTGTAACATGTCATGCTGAGAACATCTGACTAGCATTAAAGCTTTCCAGGTAGATTTTCTTCACTTTCACCTGTGATCATGTCTATCTTTTTCATGTGTACTTATGAGAAATTTCCCTCATGTTTCAAAGTAAAGTCATTGAGAAAGTTAAAAAAAAAAAAGCTTAGGAAACTTAATGATAACTTCAACAGAGAGATAGCAAGCATAAAGGAAGATATATAAACCATTATAAAGGATCAGACAGAGACAACAATTACATTAACTGAAATAAAGAATGAAATAAAAGTCACCAAACTAGATTAAGTAGAAAAGCAAAGCAGTGATTTGCAAGAAAACCCAGCAGAAAACAGCCAATCAAAACAACAAATAGAAAAAAGAATCCAAAAAAATGACAATGGGTTGAGATTCCTCTGGGACAACATTAAGCATAAAAACATTTGCACCATAGGCCTACCACAGGTACAGAGGAAAAACTAGGGATCAAGAACTTACTTGAAAAAATAATGACTGAAAATTTTCCTAATCTGGTGAAGGATATAGACGTACAATCTCAGGAAGTACAGAGAGTCCCAAACAAGATGGTCCCAAACAGGAACACACTGAGACACATCATAATTAAAATGGCAAAAGAAAAAGACAAAAATTTAAGAGCAGCAAGAGAAATACAAGTAGTAACTTATAAAGGGGCACCCATTCATCTCTCCCCTGATTGCCAGGAGGGAATAGCTTCAATGGGAGGAAGACCAGGGATCTACAATGAAGAATAATTTATCCAGCAAGGCTAGCATTAAAAACTGGTGGTGTAGTGGCTTAAGGCTTCAGCGATGGCGCTGTCAGCACTGTGGCCTGGGTTCGATTCCCAGCCAGGGAGCTACCCACATACCAAAAAGCAAAAAAAAAAAAAAAAAAAAAAAAAAAAAAAAAAAAAAAAAAAAAAAAAAAAAAAAAAAAAAAAAAAAAAAAAAAAAAAAAAAAAAAAAAAAAAAAAAAAAAACATACACAAAAAAAACAAAACAAACAAACAAAAAAAAACTGAAGGACAGATAAAGAGCTCCTTAGATAAAAAGCTAAAGGAATTCCTCACCATCAAACCAGTACTACAAAGAATGTTGGAGGGACTTCTTTAAGATGGGAAGAGAGATAGGAGAGTGGGTAAAATAAAGGAAAGGGATGGAGAAGTTTAGTTTGATTGTTACAAGACAAAAATCAAGGAGATATAGAGTATAACATGGGAATATAGTCAATAAGTTTGCAGTAACCGTGTGTGGTGTTAGATGGGTACTAGATTTGTAGGTATGATGGGAGGAGAGCTGAAGGGGTGGATAAAAAGGGGAAAGAAATGAAGAAGTACATATTCATAGTTATAGAATAGTCACAAGGATGTAAAATGCAGCACAGGGCATATAGTCAACAACATTGTAATAACTATATATGGTGTTAGAGGGGAACCAGATGTAGTGGAATGAGGATTTAGTAAATTATATAAATGACTCATCACTGTGCTGCACACCTAAAACTGTTATAATATTGTATGCAAAATGTGATTGAGAATTTTAAAAAGAGAGGAAAAAAAAGAAGTTATAAAAATTGTTCAGACTGAATCCAAGTTGTTTCAAGATTTGTGCCTGAGAAGTCACAAGCCCAAAGACCACACCAGGTGGCTGAGTGCAAAACATAGGTTTATGGGGACTTACTGACTGGGAAGACTACCTCGTGGTGGCTAGCCAAAGGAGTAGTGATTCACCCATAGGTGGAGAAGAAGCAAGGTTATATAGGTACAGCAAAACAAAGAGCATTCCATGGAAGAAATCATCTGACAGGCCCTGCAGTCCTGCTCTTATGTACACAGTGTCCCAACAAGCTGGGAGAACTTAACTGCTGAGAACATTGCTTATCAGAACTGACTGTCTGATAAGTAATATTCCCATGGAGTCAGGGGACCTTGACTACCTGCCAGCTAATCTGCCTGTGGCCTAGGTCCCTACAGACATAAACACAGCAGCAGAAATGAAGAATTACTTTGATGGACTCATTGGTAGACTCAACATGGCTGAAGAAACAATTGGTGGGCTTGATTATACTCACATGTCAATAAAAACTTTCCAAGCTGAAATACAAAGAGAAAAAAAATAAAAAGGCAAGAAAACCAGAATGGAATATCCAAGAACTGTGGGACAATATCAAAAGGTATAACAATTTCAAAAGTTGTAACATACATGTAATTAGAATCCCAGAAGAGAAGAAAGTGAGAATGAACAGAAGCAATATTGGAAGTAATAATGACCTAGAACTTTCCAAAATTAATACCAGACAAACCACAGAACCAGTAAGCTCAGAGAATACCACACAGGATAAATAACAAACTCAACAACAATCGAAAACCTTCATGTATATAACTGTGTGTCATACTCAAACTACAGAAAACGAAAGCAAATAAAAAAATCTTAAAAAGAACCTATAGAAAAAAATTGAATACAGTACCTATAGAGCAACAAGGATAAGAATTACAATGATCTTGTTAGAAGCCATGCACACAAAAAGAAACTGGCATGAAATTACTAATATGATAGGAAGAAAAACCCCTACCAATCTAGAACTCTATATTCAATAAAATTATTCTTCAAAAGTAAAGAATAAATAAAGTATTTCCACTGAATTTATCATCAGTAGAAATATTAAAAGAAGTTCTACAGGCAGGAGGAAAATAATATAGCTCAGAAACTTGGATCTATATAAAGAAAGGAAAAGCATTTTAGAGAGAAAATAAATAAAGGTAAAAGAAAACTTTTCTTAATCTTCGTGGACTGAAGAGATAATTATTTAAAGCAATATTAGTAATGATGTATTGAGTCATTATAGCATATGGATAAATAAAATGAAGGACAGCAATGTCACAAGGGATGAGAGGGAGAATTGGGAATTCTCTGTTTTAAGGTATCTGTACACGTGAAGTGGTATGGTGGTATTTGAAAATGGCTTAGATTAGTTTTTAAAATGTATATTGTAAACTCCAGGACAACCACTGCAATTTTTAAAAAGGATAATTTATTGACTAAAGCAGGAGATAAAGTAGAATCACATAAAAAGTTCAATTAAAACAAGTGAAGGTGATTGGCCAGGACTATTGTATAAGGGGGTAGACTGGTAGTAAAGCAGTGGATGCATAAGCAGTATCAGATATGCTTTCTGCTCTCCAGGAGTTTTAAATCGCTTGAGAAAGTGGTATCAGAAAAGATAGCCTAGAATTAAGTACTACATTTTAAAGAAGAGATGACACAGAAGTTTAGAAAAGGGAGGAATTGATTATCTAGTCCATTGGTTCCCAAATCTAGTCTATGGACAGGTGCTGGCCAATAATAAAGCTTTCATTGGCCCAGGGAAAAATAAAAAAATTAATATTATAATGATATCTAACAATTACACTTCCTGTGTAAGTTGGGCACCATCCAAAATGCATTCCATGTGAACTTATTCATCATTATAATTCCGTGAGGCAGGTTTTTATCACTATTAATAAGGCTATATAGTAAGACTCAGGCATGTTTTGAAGACCAGCCTCTCTGTTTGTTTTTCTAGAGAGAATTTTAGAAGTTGAGAAATATAGGCATACCTTTGAGATATTGTAGATCTGGTTCTACATCATTGCAATGAAGCAAATATTTCAATAAAACTCGTCATAATCTTTGTTGGTGGAGGGACTTGCCTTCAATTTGTAAAAAATATAATATCCATGAAGCACAATAAAAAAGCACAATAAAATGAGATATTCCTGTATATTTTTTAAAAAGCATAGAAAGAAAGAAATGTAGTATATCATTATTTTAACTCTACATGTGAAAAATCTAAGGCATGGAGAGGTAACTTAACCCACAGTCACACTCCTAGCAAGTGGGGGAGCCAGGATCTGATGTCTACAAACTGACCCAAATCCTGCACTCCTGACCACAACCCTGCCAGCACAATAGTTAGAACCACATCTAAAACAACTACAAATACAATAAACTTAAGGAAAGAAAATCTTCTTTTAGGAATGCAGCATGTTTATTATCTAATTTAAAACAGTTTCATCAAGATTAATCAGATAGATATTCATGAGCAAGAACCAAATGTATAGGAAAGGTATGATTCATCCGGCACTCTAACTCTGTTATTCAAAATAAAAACACTTTGGGGAGCTGAAAAGACATCTGCAAACATCAACCATCAATTAGAAAATCTCCTTGACCAAAAAAAAAAGACCAGTCTACTAAAATGTGCCTATATAGAGATTAGTCTCATGCTATTACCCATTACCTTCTTAAACTGTATTTTTTATTGTTAAAGTAACATTCTCAGATACATTTATAAAGTAAACTTGTCTAATTATTCACAAGTTTGATTATTTAGTAGTTTTAGGGGCCATAATTAACTTTTCCATCCAGTGTCTTGAGTAATCAATTTTAAAATATTGACACTTAATCCAAATTAGCCATAGACATATAAAAGACTTTTAACCTATAAATAAACTTGCAAAATTAACCTAATGTGAACACAGACTAATTTTGCTTAAGAAGATTTCTACTGAATTTAAGTACACTGACACTAATTTTCAACAAAACTGGTTTATGTCAGTAGAAAACAAAAAATAACAAAAAAGAGAGAGGCAAAAATATCCACAAAGAACAAATGCAGTAAACAGAAAACAATTATAAACATTATAGATATTAACCCAACTATATCACTAATTGCTTTAAATGACAATGATCTATGTACACCAATTTAAAGATTGAAATGATTATAGTGGGAATAAAAGAGACCTAACTGTGTGTTTACTTGTAAGAAACTCAGTTTAGAAGCTTCTGTAAAGCATTATTCTAACCCTGGACATCCTTACTGTGAAGGTAGGTAAGAACAGCCCAAAGACTGTCCTCCTGAAGACATTTTAAGTCTTGTGAGCAAGAAAATTCTGGTCATTGTTGAAGATGACTCCATCAAGGAAGAATAAATAGGACCATGCCACTCCCCCACAAAGTAAATAAAGTCTTAAAGTGCCATTCTCTGAAAAACAAACAAACAAACCAGAAACCCTCTTTAAAGATAAAGACTTTGTTAAATTAAAAGTAAAGGAATAGAGCAATATATACCATGTTAGCCCTAATCAAAAGAAATGTGGAGTATCTATACTAATTTCGGACAAAGACTTCAAAACAAGGAATATTATCAGGTTTAAAGGCTGCATTATATAATAATAAAGATATTACTTAATGGCAAATTCTCCTAGAAAATATAACAATCCTAAATGTGTATGCATCTAACAAGAGTGTCAAAATATATGATACAAAAGCTGATAGAACTGAAAGACAAATCCACTTTATTGAAGCAGAGACTTAAATAGCCTTCTGTCAATAATAGATACATCAAGAAAGCAAAGTAGGGGAGTTCCCTGGTGGTGTAGTGGCTTAAGGCTTCGGCGCTGGCGCTGTCAGTGCTGCGGCCTGGGTTGGATTCCCAGCCAGGGAGCTACCCACATACCAAAAAGCAAAACAAACAAACAAACAAACAAAAAAACCACAACAAAACAGTAAGGATACAGATGACCTGAACAGCACTATCAAGCAACATAATCTAATTAACATTTATAGAACACTCCCTGCAATGACAGCAGAATACACATTCTTCTCAAGCTTACATGGAGCATTTACCATGATAGACCACATTCTGGACTTTTAACAAACATAAAAGCATATAAACCATACAAAGAACATTCTCAGACCACAATGAAATAGAACTAGAAATAAGCAACAGAAAAATAGTTGGAATATTCACAAATATTTGGAAATTAAACAACAAATTTCTGAATAACCCATGGGTCAAGAATAAGTCTCAAGAGAAAATAAAAAATGCTATGAAATAAATTCAAATGAAAATACAACTCATCAGGCAGTGCTGCCAACGCCCTGGTGAGAAGCTGAGGTCATCATTGGATTTGAAATATTTAAAATGGATACAAAACTCTTTAGCAATGCAGACAATTAAGTGCATTGTCGTGGGCAATGGTGAAATATGTCTCCTGATAGCCTATTCAACAAACAAATTTCCATGTTAGTATGGACTGACTGTTTTTGACAACTATGCAGTCACAGTTATGATTGGTGGAAAGCCACATACTCTTGGACTTTTTGATACTGCATTATGACAGATTATAACCACTGAATTACCCACAAACAGATGTATTTCTAGTCTGTTTTTCAGTGGTCTCTCCTCCCTCATTTGAAAATGTGAAAGAAAAGTGGGTGCCTGAGATAACTCACCACTGTCCAAAGACTCCTTCCTTGTTTGTTGGGACCCAAATTGATCTAAGAGATGACCCTTCTACTATTGAGAAACTTGCCAAGAACAAACAGAAGCCTATCATTCCAGAGACTGCTGAAAAGCTGGTCCATGACCTGAAGGTTGTCAGGCATGTGGAGTGTTCTGCACTCACACATTAAGGCCTCAAGAATGCATTTGATGAAGCAATATTGGTTGCCCTGGAGCCTTCAGAATCGAAGAAGAGCTGCAGGTGTGTGCTGCTGAGAACATCTCTCCAGAGTCCTTCCTGCACAGTATGGTGTCAGCATCATACTAAAAGCAATGTTTAAATCAAACTAAAGTTTAAAATTAAAATTTGTTTTTGCAAAAAAAAAAAAAAAAGAAAAAAAAAAAAAGAAAATACAACTCATCAAAATTTGTGAGATGCAGCAAAAGCAGAGGTTAGAAGGGAATTTGAAGCATTCGATTCATATGTTTAAAGAAGATCTAAATCAGTGACTTAGCTTTCATCTTAGGAAGCTAGAGAAAGAGCAATTTAAGCCTAAAGCAAACAGGAGAAAATAAATCATGAAACATTAGAGCAGAAATAAATAAAATTTAAAAAAAGAAAATGAAGAAGATCCATAAAACCAAAAGCTGTTTCTTTGAAAATATCAATGAAATTGATAAAGCTTTAATCAGTCTAGCCAGAGAGAGAGAGAGAGATAAATTACCAATATCAGAAAAGAAAGAGGTGTCATCACTACTAAATTCAGCACATTATAAAATTAATAAGTGAATGCTATGAACAACTTAATGCCCACAAATTTGACAACTTATCTACAATTGATCAATTCTTTCAAAGATACAAACAACACAAGGAGAAATAATCTTAAAATCTCTATGTCTCTTAAATAAATTGAATCAATTATTAATTAACCTATTAGAAAAGAAAGCACCAGGTCCAGACAGTTCAATGGTAAATTCTACCAAACATTTAAGGAAAAAAATAATACCAGTTTTGTTTTTGTTGTTGTTGTTGTTGTTGTTTTTTAAAGTGGTGAAACAAAAAGATAGTTTATTGAGGAGAAAGTACACTCCGAAGAGGTAGGAGCGGGCTCGAGCAAAGAAAGTGGCTCAGTTTTATATGATCTCTTCCCAAAAGTATAATGAGAGGACACACTTCTTAACTCATTCTATAAGACCAGTATTACCCTAACACCAAAATCATATAAAGACATAACAAGAAATAAAAGCTATGAACCAATATCTCTCACAAACATAAATGCAAAAATCTTCAACAAAATATTAGCACATCAATCCAACAATTCATAGGAAGAATTATGCACCAGAACCTAGTGGAATTTATCCCAGGTATGACAGCTGGTTCAATACTTAAAAGTCAGTCAATGTAATCTACCACATTAACAGACTAAAAAAGAAAAATGTATGATCGTATCAACTGATGCATAAAAAGTATTTGGCAAAATTCAGCATCCATTTGTAATTAAAAAAAAAAAGACTCTTACCAAGCTAGGAATTAGGGGTGGACTTCCTCAACTTAGTAAACAACATCTACCAAAAAACCTACAGCTAATTTCATACTTAATGATGAAAGAATAGATGCTTTCACCTTAAGATTGGGTAAGGATATCCTCTATTACTGCTCTCATTCAATGTCATACTGGTAGTCCTAGATAGGGCAATAAGGAAAGAAAGGAGTATTTAAGGTATATAAATTGTAGAGGAAGATCTAAAACTGCCTTGGTGCATAGATGACATGGTTATCTATGTAGAAAACCTCAAAGAATCTTCAGCCTATCACCTCAAACTTCTCAAACTGAAAAGCAATGTCACAGGATACAAGGCCAATGATACAAAAGTCAACTACTGTCCTATATACCAGCAATAAACAATTAAAATTTAAAAAACAGTATCATTTGCAATCACACCAAAAAGAAATTCTTTAGTATAAATGAACAAAATATGTAAATATCTATATATAGAAAATTATAAAACACTGAAGAAATAAAGAATATATAAATAAATGGAGAGATATTTCATGGATAGGAAGACCACTATTGCTAAAATGTCACTACTTCCCAACTTAATTTATAGATTCTACACAACCCCATCAAAATCCCAGCAAGCAGTTTTGTACATACTGACAAACAAATTCATAAGATTATATAGAAAGGCAAAAGTCTTAGAATAGCCAATGCAATATTGATGAAGAAAAACAGGTTGGAGGACCCACATTACCTAATATCAAAACTTACTATAACCCCCAGCCCACCAAGGATAATGGCGACAGCAGAGGTACTGAACATTTGTAAAAAAAAAAACAAAAAAAAAAAAACAAAAAAAATCTATGAAGGTAAAACAAAAGAAGTCTATGAATTGTTAGATAATCCAGGAAAAGTCCTCCTGCAGTCCAAGGACCTGATTATAGCAGGAAATGCAGCCAGACAGATTACCTGGAAGGATCTGCAATCTCAAATAAAATTACCAATTGTGTTTTCCAGTTGTTCCAGGAAGCAGGAATCAAAATGGCTTTCACCAGAAAATGTGGGGAGACAGCTTTTATTGCACCTAAGTGTGAAATGATTCCAATTGAATGGGCTTGTAGACAAATAGCAACTGCTTCTTTTCTCAAAAGAAATCCAAGTGTCAAAGAAGGATAAGTTTTATCCACCTAAGGTAGAGATGTTTTTCAAGGATGATGCCAATAATGATCCACAGTTGTCTGAGGAACAGCTAATTGCTGCAAAATTTTGCTTTGCTGGACCTTAGTTAGAGGCCAAACTGAAGTGGATATCATGAGTCATGCTATACAGGCTATTTTTAAAATATTGGAGAAATCCTGGTTGCCCTAGGACTGTACACTGGTTGATATGAAGATTAAATTTGGTGTTGATGTCACCACCAACAAAATTGCTCTTGCTGATGTTATTGATAATGATTTCTGAGACTCTGGCCATCAGGAGATCGAAGCCAACAGAAAGACAAACAGTCATATCATGACCTTAAGGAAGTAACTCCTGAAGGGCTCCAGGGTACAGAAAGTTTTTGAGTGGGTTGCAGAAGAGTTGCTTCTGAAACCACAAAGTCAGTGCAGGGTTGTAGTATTGATGGGATCAACTTCTGATCTTGATCACTGTGAAAAAAATTGAGAAGTCTTGAGGAAATTTTGGCATTCCATGTGAACTTCCAGTAACATCTGCCCATAAAGAACCAGAAGAAACTGAGGATTAAAGCTGAGTACAAAGAGGATGGCATTCCCACTGTATTTGTGGCAGTAGCAGGCAAAAGCAATGGTTTAGGACCAGTGATGCCTAGTAACACCGCATATCCAGTAATCAGCTGTCCTCCCCTCACTCCAGACTGGGGAGCTCAGGATGTGTGGTCTTCTCTTTGACTGCTCAGTGGTCTTGGCTGTTCAACCATACTTTCTCCAGAAGGATCAGCTCAGTTAGGTGCTCAAATGTTTGGATTAAGCAACCGTTTGGTATGGGCCAAACTATAAGCAAGTGTGGATTGCCTTGAAGCAGGCTGACAAGAAAATCAGAGAAGGCAATTTATAAAAAAGAACAGCATTGTATTTTTTTAGCTGCAGGAGAAAAAATCAGGCAAGATGAAAATATTTTAAATCAATCAGAGAAGACAAAATTTATTAGTGAATAAATGCTTCTAGAGTCATAGATTTGTAGAATATATATCATATTTAAGGACATCTTAAAATTAATCTCTTACCCACTATATGTTTATTGTTCAGTAGTTAACATAATTATATTTCTTAAATGCTAATATCCTGTTATAGAGCTCTGAAATTACTACTTGACCTTCTATATTTCAGCCCATACATTTTAGAAAGTAAAAATGGTTGTATTTTGGAAAGGGTGGTAAAAGAAATATAATCCTCTCTCAATTTGATCTTTACAAAATTCTAAGGGTATGGTTTTTTATTTGCTGTCAGCATCTCAGAAAATGGTGTGTATTTATCTCTGCCTATTGATAGAGATGATGTTTTGATTTTTCTTACTTTAAGAACAGTTGAGGTTGGTGCTGAGGGTAGGAAAGACACAAAAAGATGAAGGGGCACTGTGGAACCATAGAAAGGGGACTTTTCTGAGAACTCAGATGGGTTCAGGGCAATTGGCCATGGCAAAAAAAAGTAGAGCTACCTTTACCATTTCAAATGAAAGATGTAGTAAACCAGGCTATGGTGGGTGTCTCTGTGAATCATAAAATTCTTTTAATTCTCATAACACATATTTTAGCCACACTAACAATCCCCAGTGTACCATCATTTTCAGAAATTGGAATCTCCCAATTGATAACCATGACTAGTTTCTTTCTTATAATGGTATAAGTCTGGGCAGTTTACCCAGCAAGATTCACCTCTAAAGGAGTTGTTATGGAGAGATATTATAGTTCATCATCAATCTATAAACCATATAGATTGGAAATCACTGTTACATTATGCAGCCCTGAGGATTTTAGAGATCACTAAACTTTCATCCAAGTATCGATGAACCCCTTAAACTTACTTGTAAAATTTTTATGTAGTATATGCTCACTTTTATGAAAAGGGGAAGATTATGGTTTTATCAAAAGGATTTGTGTCACCGATAATGTTAAGGATCTCTGATACAAACAAAATCTCGATAAGACCCTTGCCACTGGCCTACACTATCTACACGTTTTCACCTCTCAAATATTAGCAAGCTGACATCTCTTATCACTACTTTCCCCTGACCTCTGGTGGGGTATAACTTACCTAACCACTTCTCTCTTGGGCTAGACACCAAGATATTCCAATCTCTCTTAATCGTTTCTCTTATATTACTATTTCCTCTTAAGTATTGATGTTTTCTACTATTGAGTTTCTGCACTGTTTACAAATAATAGTTTATCTTAAGTCCTTCAGCTATAACTAGCATTACTGACTCCCAGCTCTGTGTCTGCAGACTTCTATTTTCAGCTATCCATTTCTTTGTCTGAATGTTCCAAACTTAATTCATCTTCCACCAATCCTGTAACTGGTTACACTCACTGTCCCAAATCAGAATTTCATTTTTGATGTTTTTCTAACCTTTCCCAACCAAATCATCACAAAGTCTTGAATTTATTACCCTGTTTACCCATTCACTGTACAAGAGCCTCAAGTAGGATCAAATTCTGTATTAGCCTGATGTAGGTCTTCATTCTCAGCACCTTTGTGAAGTTGATTGTCCAAGGACTTACAACATAAGCTCTTAAAGCCTCTTTTGGAACATAGACTCCTTTGAAAATATGAATGTTACTGATCTTCTCTCTAGAATATTGCACACAAGTCACTAAAAGATTCCATTGGTTCTTGGATTCCATTGAAGCCTATTCATAGTCTGTAGGTTAAGAATTGCTGATGTAACCCATCAGTGGAACATGCTTTCCTATAATGTTTGGACTTATTTATACCTTGAGTTCTTAGAATGTCATTTCTGTAATTAAAATCCTTTCCTAGATTTTTATCTTCACTGTATCCATGAAATCTTCCCTAATCACCTATAGCTACAATGGCAACAAGTAGTTCTTACTCTGTTAGATTATAAGGTCCAAGAGAGAAAATAAAATTTTATACCTTATTTTCCTTACTCTGCCTTGCTATGCCTAGCTGTCAGAGAGGGGGAAATTGCAAAAATCATGTACTGCCTAATTTTCATATGTTCATTCACAAGAATAATTAAAGATTTGATTTTAACATCTTTAAGCTTTGGCTTCATGGTTGCTCTATAGTCACTGGCTGCTATTTCAGCTCTTCCATCCTTGCCTAGCAAAAACTCCACCTGTTTCTGTACAGTACATGACAATTTTCAAACATTGATTTGTAGACTAGTGGTAGGATTGACCATTATCAATGGCTATTTCTTAGTAGAGTGCATATATTATTGGGCAGAAAAATTGTGCCCAATAATGCAGTGCTTATTTAAACTTTGTATCATAAAGTTGTGCTTAGAATTGCTGTTTTAATGCCTTCTGAAATTTAAACATTGCAGCCAAATAAAAGACAAGGATTAAAAAAAAACCTTACTATAAAGCTACAGTAATGAGATAGCATGGTATTGATGAAAGAACAAACACATAAATCAATGGAACAAATAGTTCAGAAATAACCTACAGAAATATAGTCAAATGATTTTTTAGGGAAGTGCAAAGTCATTCAATGGAGAAAGTATAGTCTTTTTGACAAGTGGGTTGGACCGACTGGACACCCATTTGCAGAAAAATGAACACAGAGACCTTATGCCTTACATAAAAATTAACTCAAAATAGATCATAGGCCTACATGCAAAGTGCAATAAAACTTGAAGAAGAAAACATAGGAAAAAAATTATGTAACCTTGGGTTTTCTGATTAATCCTTAGATAAAATACCAAAAGTATAATCCATGAAAGAAAAAATTAGTTAGCTAGAATTTATTAAAATTAAAAATTTCTGCTCTGCAAATAAAAAGACAAACCACAATTAGGAAGAAAATATTTGTAAGCCATAAATCTGATAAAGGGTTTGTGTCCAAAATGTACACAAAACTCTTAAAGCTCAATGTAAGTAAACAAACAACCTAGTTTAAAAAATGCAAACATCTGAATAAATACCTCATTAATGAAGTTATATAGATGGCAAACATACATGTGAACAGATGCTTGATATATTTGTCTTTAAAGAGATGCAAATTACAGTGATAATGAGATGCTACTACATACCTACTAGAATAGCTAATAGCCAACACACTGACAACACCAAATAGTAGAAGGGATGCAAAACAACATTTGTTTCTGGTGAGGATGCAAAATGATACAGCCACTTTGGAAGATAATTTGTCAATTTTTTACAAGACTAGACATAGTCTTACAATACATTCAAGCAATAATGTTCCTAGATATTTACCCAACCTGATTTGAAAATGTATGTTCACACAAAAGCCTGCAGTAAATGCTTAGAGTAGCTTTATTCATAATTATTAAAAACTGGAGCAACCAAGATGTCCTTAATAGGTGAATGGGCAAATTTTGATACATCTATACAATGGAACACACAATCCCGCAATAAAAAGACTGAGTTATAAAGCCATTTAAAGATATGAATTTTAAATGCATATTGCTAAATAAAATGAACCTATCTGAAAAGCCTGTACCATTCTATTTATATGGCATTCTGGAAAAGGTAAAATTATAGAGATGGTAAATAGTTAAGCAGCTGCCATGATTTAAGGGTGAGAGAGGATAGAATAGGTGAAGCACAGTGGGTTTTTTTGGGTGGTGAAACTATTCTGCACTAGTGTATACATGACACTATACAATTGGCAAGACCCATGGCACCTGAGAACACAAAGAGAAAAACTTAATATTGCAAATTTTAAAAAACCATTCAGGAGGTTGGGAGATCCCAGCAAGGAATTTATGCTGTGACAAAATAATCTAACTGTATTACAAGTACATGAGACATCCTCATTGAAGAGCATGAAGGAGAAGGTGCTGATCTACATAACTTTGAAAATAAGTGGGGTCTATAAGTCTAAAGGCAGAGAGAACTGTACTCTAGTTGATAAATTGTTTCCCATGAGGATATAGATGAACAATTCTGATACTGTTATACATGTATCCTGGGATTTAACAATTAAGTAAATGGTTAACAGGTGGTAGGAGCCAGGTTTCTCACTGTTGGAGTAGGAATTTACAGATAAGCAGAGGGAAGAAGCTAAAATTATCTGTGTGATAATGGATTCATTTTAGACATCCATATGAACTAATGTTCTAGATCTTTACTATCTTCACAACTTTTCTATAAACCTAAAACTATTCTAAAATAAAAAGTTTATTTTATAAACTGGAAGATAAAAGTAAAGAAAAATAAAGCATCAACGCAGGAAGTCCAATATCTGACTAACGGGAATGTTACAAATTCAGTAGAAAACAGGCAGAAATTATTAAAGCATACTCCCATGAGAATGTTTCCCAGAAGTGATGGATATAAGCTTCCAGACTGAAAGGGCTGCCTGCCTGGCATTCAACACAAATAAAGCATAAAAAGCATCCATACACAGATACATCATAATAACATTTCTATTCATTCCAGATAAATAGAAAACTCTAAAGCTTCAAGAGGTAAAGGTCACACACAATGGATCAGAAATTTAAAAGGCATCTAACTACTCAACAGTATCACTAGATATAGAATGCATCAGGAAATGTCTTACAAATTCTATGGGAAATTTTTTTCATTCTAGTCATACTAATAATCAAGTGTAATGGTGGAATGAAGACATTTTTAATTGCAAGTGGTATCAATACATTTACGTACTTTGAAATACCCTTTCTCAGGAAGTCATGGAGAATTACTTCACCAAATGAGAGTATAGCCGAAAAGTGGGAGACTAGGACCCAGGAACAGGGACTCCTACACAACAGATGATGGGATTACCTAGGATGATGACACAAGATCTGGGGATGACAGCTGTGTAATTGTCTTAGCATCAGTCCAGATCAGAGCCAACTGATTTCATCTCAAGATCACTAATTACATCTACAAAGACCCTGCTTTCAAATGAAGTCTTATTCTGAGATTCTAAGTGGACATGAATTTTAGAGGGCACTTTTCAACCCAGCATCATAAAAGAAAGTCTATGAATAATGTGAAAATTTTACACATCAACAAGAACAAGTATATTCTACATGGAAATAAACCTGAAAAATAGCATTAAAATAATTGAAGGTGGTTGCCTTTGTGGAGCAGGAGTCAAGGGTGGGGAGTGATGAGATGGGGACTGCCAAGTTTCATTACAAAACATTTAATATTATGTGACTGTCAAAACTAAGTGTGTTGCTCTCCCTTTTCCTACAGCATAAGTCACAGGCTGAAGAATGTCATTCTTGGCCCTGCGCTATGCTACCTGAAGTGGGGGAGATGTGGTTAAAGTCAACCTGTTCATTTTACCCACTTCAGTGTGTCTAAATTCTTTTGTTTGCTTGCTTTGTTGTTGTCGTTGCTCCACCAGTGTGCTGGAACTTCTCCTTTAGAAACCTGGACTTCCACAAACACTCTCTCAATTATAGGTAATTGTCTAAGATGGTGTTTTCCAAGGGTTTCCAAACTGTGACCAAGAGTGGTTAGAGCTAGTTAACAAACTGCTGTAGAGGCCACAGCCAGGACTTAGGTTTATATGCCTATTAGCCAATGCACAGGTAGGTGAGACTTCTCCTGGGTCTATTGGTGTATTGTGCAGGACCCTGCAGCTTCCACGAAGGCACTTATGTCTGTGGACAAATGACAAGTTATTGTTGTTGTGAGGTGGGAGGACAAAAACAGGGTATGTCTTATTTTACCAAGATGCTGACGCCATTCTCTTTGAGACATCTTTTCATTTGGTTGTCTAATACTTCTAACAATGCTGCTTAGTATACAAAGAAATCCTCTACAAGGACAGCTCTGCTGAGAAAAAATATATATATTCAGATATAGATATTGATACAGATAAATCTTTTCTGACAATTTTTAGAGAAGAGGAAAAAATAGAGGTATCAGGGAGGAAGGTCCAAGATGGTGAAATAAGTAAACACTAGACCTGCCACCTTTCAGGATCACATTAAAATTACAATTAAGTTATACACCAATTATTCTTGAGAATCATCTGAAGACTGGCTGAACAGAAACCCTATAAATAAGGATATAAAGAAGAAGTCATATTAAGACTGATAGGAGGGCAGAAACATGAAATGAGCTGACCCCAAACCCACAGGTAGTGGTTGAGCACCAGAAGGGAAACCTCAGCAGCAGAGGTCCACTGTGAAGAGTAAGGTTCCCAGCCCAAGCCAAGGGGTCCTGTGGCAGAAAGAGGAGTCCCATGATATCTGGCAGTGAAAATCAGCGAGGATTTTATCTGTCAATCCTGTTGAGATAGAAGGTGGCTAGAAACTCAGATGTCTTATTTTTTTTTATTTTTAAATATTTTTTATTGTTAAACTTATTGGGGTGATATTGGTTAACAAGAATTACATAGGTTCCAGGCATACAATTCTATAGTGCATTGTCAACTTGTTATATAGTAAGTTCAACACCTAATGTGACTTCTCTTTCCATCACCATATGTTTAGCTTCCCCTCCATCCTCTTCCACCCCCTCCCCTTACTCCCCTCCCTAACCCACTCGTCCGCAAATAAACATTAAACTGTTGATTGTGTCCATGGGTTATTTGTTTGCTCATTTCTTTTTTCTTTGCTTTCAGTTTTATATTCCGCATATGAGTGAAGTCATAGGTTTTGTTTTTTTCTGTCTGGCTTATTTCGCTTAGCATGATGATCTCTAGGTCTATCCATTTTGTTGTAAATGGCAATATTTCATCTTCCCTTATAGCAGAGTAATATCCCATTGTGTATATGTACCACAGCTTCTTTATCCAGTCATCTGTCGCAGGGACCTTTGGTTGTTTCCATGTTTTGGCCACTGTGAATGTCGCTGCCATGAACATTGGGGTACGTAAGTCTTCGTGGACAAAGGTTTTCAAGTTTTTTGGGTAGATCCCCAGAAGAGGGATTGCTGGGTCAAATGGTAGCTCCATTCCCATTTTTCTGAGGAACCTCCACACTGTCTTCCACAGTGGTTGTACCAGTTTGCACTCCCACCAGCAGTGTACCAGAGTTCCTTTTTCTCCACACCCTCTCCAGCACTTGTTATTCCTTGTCTTGTGGATAACAGCCATTCTCACAGGTGTGAGGTGGTATCTCATTGTGGTTTTGATTTGCATTTCCCTGATAGCTAATGAGGATGAGCATTTTTTTATATGTCTGCTGGCCATTTGTTTTTCTTCATGGGAGAAGTGTCTGTTTAATTCCTCCGCCCACTTTTTATTTTTTTATTATTTTTTTTTTTAAATTCATTTTTATTGTTAGACTTATTGGGGTGACATCTGTTAGCAAGGATTACATAGGTTTCAGGCATACAATTCCACAGTGCATTGTCAACTTGATGCATAATAAGTTCACCACCTAATGTGACCCCTCTTTCCATCCCCTTATATTTAGCTTCCCCCCC